>VZSF01007706.1:19435-61842 GCA_013398295.1 Chionis minor | reverse complement strand
CCACAAAATATTTTTGTTCTCAATTTTCAAGATATTTTTCAAAAACATTCCCAAAGAGTTCTCTTGCTGTGCTTGTTACCCAGACCGAATTCAAAAAGCCTTCACGTAAGCTCTGGGAAGCCTTTTCTTTTTGCCAAGGCTGGTGTGGTAGGCTTGCCTTGGCTCACAGCCACCTGCCCCCGCAGCCGCTCACTCGTTCCCCCTCCTGAGGGGGACAGGGAGGCAATAGGACGAGCAAGGTTGTGTGTCAGGGTCGACAGGAGGATGGCTTACTGGTTCCGGTCCCAGGCAAAATAGACTTGACTTGGGGAAAACAAATTAAACATATTGCTAATTAAAAATACTCAGATGTTGAAAAACAAAAGACAAAAGCTGAAAATGGCTTTCCTCCACGCTGCCCCTTCTTCCCAGGCTCAACATCGCTCCTTTGCTCCCACCTTGTCCACCCTGAGCAGTGGGGAGGGAGTTGCGGGGCAGGTGCAGTCAGCACAGAGCAATTTCTCCCTCATGCTTCTTTCCCTCTCATGGTTTCCCCCTGTGCCAGCATGAGTTTTCCACACCCCACAGTGGATCCCTGTGGAGGCACCACGTCACATCTCCTCCTTCACTGACCTTGGCGTCTGCTGCCTCTCCCATTTCTCACGCTTTTCCCCCCTGCTTCAGCCCTGGCTGCCAAGCAGTCTTTTGCCCTTTCTGACACAGGTTTCCCTGTGGAAACCATGGTGGCCGCAGGGCTCAGCCCAGCCCTGTGGTGGGTCAGTCGGAGCCAGCTGGAAATGTCTGTGTCCAGCTCGGAGCAGCCCTGCAGTGCCCCCCCGGCACCCCCACCCCATACACACTTTAAAAAGGAACATGAGATGCTCTGACCTGCTCTTCTAGTAGCAGTCAGCCTCATACAGAGTTGAATAAACTTCATGGCAATTAATGGCTGGTTTGTGAACCATCCCTGGCAGGGCACTTTTTCTCAGGTGGATGGGGAAGGATTTTACAGGTTCCCTTGTGCATACCCTACAGCTGTCTGCCGGCTCGTGCCTCCCTCGGGTAATTAGCATCGTTGACGATGCAGCCAGCTAAGCGGCGAAAAAAGAGAAGTGTTCGCTACCTTAATAAAAGCTGGGGCTGTGTCTCCCTTCCACACCGTTTCAAGGGAAGAGAGTAACTCTTTGATCTGCTGCCAGGAGGCTCTCCTGTCCTTATCTTCCTAGGGCTGCAAAGCAGGCTTGCCTCCTCACTCAGGGGGGATTAGCCAACCTGGGAGACAGCAAATAATTATGTTGAACCATTCTTGTGCTGATTTTGCAATAGCCATGGCTGCCTGGGGACAAAAAAAAAAAAAAGGGAAACAAAAAAAACCCACCCCACCAGAATTGTGCACAACTGCATTTGTACGATCCATCTTTCTGGAGGCTTTGGTTTGAATTTGGTTCAAGGTCTTGAATGACTGGGGAGATGTGAGTGTGTGGCCGGAGAACAAGAGCGTGGGTATTTATGGTTCTGGCTGCCTGTCTGTCGGTAGCGCGGCCATCCCTGCCCCTTGCCGGACAGCAGGAGTCGGAGCGAGCTGAAAGCGGGAGTGGGTTGCGTTGGGAAGGGCGGCTGTCTGGGATTAGTCAATAAGCCCCTTGCTCTGACTTGCCACATTGCCTGGGCTGTGCAAGTCGCTCCTGTCAGCTCCTCAGCAGCTACAGGAGGCCGCCAAAGGCAACCCAAGCGAGGCCAAGTGGCTTTTCACGTATAGCCTTCCAAGGAGGAGCTGTGTCCAGACCTGCAGGAAAAGTGCTTGTTTCTGTCGGCTCAACGTTCTGCTAGGTCTTTGTGCCATTCTGATGCATGTCTTGTCTTCTATTATTTTTTATTTTAAATCTCTTTCAAGCAATCACAGCAAAGGTACTACAAATTGAGTCTTCTTGAGTAAAGTTGAGATTATTTTTATTTTTTTCACTAAGTATGGAAAGGATCCCTGACAGTTGTTATCCCTTTCAGTAACCCTTTGTGCTGATGCCTCAAGATAAACTGTAAATAAGCACATTCAGAATGGAAGGTGCAGCCTTACTTCTCAGTTGTTGCCAAACAATGTCCAATGACTTTTATTCTTATGAAATGTCTCCAAAAGTTTATTCTTTCCCTTTCCTGACCTGAAATTAGAAATGCCATACAGTGATCAGATGCATTTTGGTGATTTAACTCTTCCAAGAGTATATGGAGAAAGGAACAGATAATGATCAGTCAGTGCTGTATAGTAACGGATGGAAAAGAATGGCTTTTAATTGAGAATGCTTATTTTTAGGAAAAAATAAGACTTTTCACAGGAAGTTATTTGTAGAGTCAACATTCCTTTTGAAGGCACACTGAAAAATACATAGGCAGATGTTTCCACGTTCTATTTAAACAATCTCTTTTAGAGATCCATGTAACAGCTTAACTGCTTACTTTACTTAGTACGATGAAGTCTTAATTTTTTTATAGTACATATTTGTTCAGACAGTATTCATCTACAGAATAACAGAAATTAAGCTCTTGCCTCCACTGCACCTCTCCAACTTCTAAAATATTCTGAATTTTGAGCACAAAAATTTCAAAAGTATAAATTTAATGTGATTTAAAACTGTATTTTCTCTAACTCTTGTTTTCTACAGAACTTAGCATTCTAAAATGATTAACTATTCTATGAATTGCTGCTATTTCCTAACCCTTCTATAAAGACAGGAGAGATTAAGAAAGAAGAGGTTAAGAAGATACTGTATGATACCTCAGCTGAACAGATTTTTAAGAGATTTTGCCAATCACAGACATTTTCTTAAATTTCATTCTTTTGCGTATCCTATGTGAATTAAGTGTCATTGATTGCTTAGAGGAAAAAATAAGATTTTCTTTTAAGTGATTCTTTTGTGTATGGAATTTTTTCTTGGTTTTGTGTTGGTGGGTTTTTTTTTTCTTTTTAAAGAGAAATTCATATTTCTGACACATTTCTTTGTGACTACACCTACACAAATTAAGGCTGCTATGAAACTGGCCCTTCCTATTGACACAAAGGTCTGGTCTATCTATCACCTACAGTAATTCTTAATTATTCGAATGTGTCATGTGTCAAGTGCTGATAAACTTCAACACTAAATCACTAAATTCTTTTCCATGTGAGTTATCAATATTTCATGTGAGCTGGCAGAACATAACACTTGCTATTCTGTTTTCCTTCCACTGCGCTTTGTTTTGCCCCAGCAACTTACAGTGGAAAAACCGTGAAAGACTTCAGACGATATTGCAGACTTTGTCTTTTTTGGGGGGTGTTGGCCTTTTTTTTTTCCTTTTTTTTTTTTTTTTTTTTTGGTTGTTTTCAGTTTGCTTTTTTAGCTGGGATTCTGTTCAAGTGTGGGCTCTATTCCACGTGTGTCCTGAGCATCCCCTCTCTATTAAGGGCACCTATGCCAAAAAGGTGTCGTGGTCAAAGCAAGACAGCGTGCATAATATTTGATAGTAGGTCTGTGGCTGTAGAGTAGCTATAATATTAAAGTCTATTTGAAAGGGGAAGGCTCTGAAGAATGGCTGAATAGTACTGTATGCAAAAACTACAGATCAGGTTAAGGATATACACTGTGTTTATTTCTCTCACAGGCCAGTACCTGGAATGTTGTTAGATGTGCAAGCTGTTATGTATGTTCTTAGTCCATACGAGGAGTCTGTTGGTTTTGGTCAAAACTTAACACTCTGAGAAACTAACAGAACAATGGATGGATTGCACATATTACCCCTTGCAATTTGTTTCAGCAGGGCTTGGTTTCTGTGCAAATTGTGTTATTGACCTTTCAGACAAGGGTCATCCTCCCCTCTCCCTGTACATTGCAGACTACTTTCAGTTGGATCCAAGTGGCCCCATTTACGGGGGTACCGTGGAAACAAGAGGAACTATTCTGTATCCTGGAAGCAACTGGATTACAACCACATCATAAATATAATGGATTACAGTAGACACATAGGATGGTAGGTCAGGACAAAGTAGAAATATTGATGGATTAGTTATATACATGCATCTTCCTGTTTCTTTTTGCTTCAAGAAACCTTCCTAAAATGTCAAACGTGCAGGAAGAAGTATGGTTAATCATACTGGAAGTCAACTCTTAAGTGAAGATTAGTATAGGTTCGCAAAATAAGAAATGGAGGAAAAAAAGAAAAAAAAAGGAGGAAGGAGTTCCCCTCTTTCTTGAAGGAAAAGTGGGACATTTAACTCTGGTTGCGCTATTAGATATTAGTGTGGCTTTCCAGGGCCTTGGGGAAAGTATGTTTTGGGGAAACAACTGTTATCCAAGCAGAGAGGAGAGAAAGGAGGATAGTGTGTCATACAGGCATGTGCTACACCACTATGGCATTTTATCTCATCTTAACAAACAAAACATTCCTTACACAAAAAGGTCTTGTGTGAAAGCTATTGCATTATCTTTTAAAGCAAAGCAGTATACTGAAGATTTGAAGCTTCTAATCTAAGCTGAAGAATTCAATTAATTTGAAAATTAGTTGAAATAATAATTTACTTTCTCAGTACTAACCCTAGCCTTAACTACTACTAAATAAATAAATAAATAAAATCATAGTCCCAAGATGTATTGGTAAAAAAACCCAACCAAACAAAAAAAACAACAACAAAAAACCAAAACCAAATCAGTCATGTTCCTGGTAAATGGCATTCCTTGTCTCAGATGGAGAACTATTTGCAGTTTGAAGGAGAAAATATTCAGTGTTCAACTACCTCAAATAATAATCTCTGAAAGCAAACACAATGGAAACATCTATACCTGTTAATTTATAATTAAAAAATGCTTGATTAGACTAATCGCTAATATTTGTGTGTATGTATATATATATTTTAAATTGTTTTATCAGTATTTTGATCCTAGAATTTGCCCTCTATAATTAATAAAAAAGCAAACACATGTTATTAATATACTTTTCAGGAAAGTTACAGAAAATATGTCCTATAGAGTACAAATGGGAAGAGAGAGAGAGAGAGAGGGGAGCACTTTGTGCTGTCACTGTGTATTATTACCCACAAAAGGGTGTCACAATACCTGTTTTTCAAGGAGTATTTAAGGTAAATTCTTTAATTTGGCCTGAATGTTTTGTGGAGGGGGAGGAGGTGTGTGGTTGTCATGGTTTTTGTTTGGTGGGATTCTTTTTTTGGTGTTTTCTTCCTTTTGTGATCCAGTGGTCAGTTTAGCATCTTGCTTATTGCAAAGGTGCCTTCAACTCTGTTAATTTACACTCCAGAAATCTGTAACCACTCCAGTAGTTCAAGTAAAGTTAGAAAAACTGTATGCTTGACTTTTGCCTAGTGCACCCAGCAACAGGATTTGTCTGTGTGAATATACTTGTAATGGTATGGATCCATCGGCCATGAAATTTGATATTCCCTGATATTCCCATTTTGATCTGAGTTTGACAAACATGTTATCAACTTTTGGATTTAAAATTTTAATGCCTCATTGTGCCCTGCTCAAAAATAACAGTTTCCCTTATCCATCAGTTCTAGAAACAACAAGAGTAAGTAGTGACAGAATTCTGCAATGCACTTCTTTCTATCATGCATCATGCAACAGCTGATGAAGTGGTGGAATATTTTGCATAAAACTTTATTTCTTGAGTATTGTCTCTGGAGAAAACAAAGTGCGAGGATACAGAAAAACAAATGCAGTCTTTACTTCTTGGATTTGTAGCTATTGCATTGTCATTGAGCAAAAGCTTGAACTACTTCCTTAATAAAAAACTCTAGTATAAGCAATAATTTCTGTAATTTCAGACTAGCTGCCAAAGGGACAATTGTTATATTACTTTCAAAAATGTAGATAACTGTTCTCTTAACAGGTAGTGTATGTATAATGTGTCTATCTTTGCTGCCTTAAATGCCCTGTCAATGAGAGGATGCCATGTCTAGCAGCCAAGGACAAAATGCATTCCCTCAAAATCAGTGATAACATAAAAGCTCAAAATGAAGCTTACAGAGAGTTTTATCTCATGGAATTCCTCAGGAATTCCTCCATGGATAAAAGTAAGGGAGTCGTCTTTGCCTGGAAACATCACTGTGACAATTGTGAGGTGCTCTGACATTTATGCAGTTTATATGTCGATAGCGCTTTTAAAAAAATTATTATTTATTGATGCATCCAGGAAAAAGAATAAGAAAAGCTGATAACCATTGCTTAAGAAATACTCCTTCAAGAGTTTTCAAAATGTTGAAGCCAAAACCCTTTCATACGAGTTTTAGAGAGTGGAAAGCTGACTTCATGGAATTTAGAATGTAATTTCAGGGAAGCTAGAAAAAGTAGAAGGCGGCTAGTAAAACAGCTGATTTTTTTGTTTGTATGTGTTTCTTTTTCTCACCTTTGCTTTGTTGGAAATTCTGAAGGAAGGCATGTAAATAATAAAAAAAGGCTACAAATCACTATTATGTATTTCAAAATAATTTTGTGCTGTACTCCATCTGAATCTCCAAGGTCTTCATCCTCAGATAACCAAGTAGTTGTGTTGCATCTTGCCACTCCTATGTTTTTGAGAAAAAATTGGGACACTTAAGACATTAAGGACAGTAGATTCTTCTTCCTTTCAGTTAAGCTTTCTTTCCAGCATGTACATTCTGTTCCTCATCTTCCTCAGTCAGCACAATTGTTTAAAATAAAATAAATTCCCAATATCAGTTCTTATTGATAGCAGTTTTCATATGTTTATTTTATTTTTTGCTTTAGTCCAAATCCCAGTTCTAGGAAGTCCTATTCCACGTTAATTTACCTCTAAACCCTGAAGACTGCAGTAAAGTCTTTAATCTCCTTTAGCACATTGAGAAGGGACACAATTGGATTGCCAGTCATTAATGAAACATCTGTATAAAGTGCTGTATCTTGCTCCCCTGCCCTTTCTTCAGTCCTCTGATATTTGTAGGCTTTCTTATTTCTTTGGCAAAAGCCATCCTTTCCTCCTTCCCTTTTCAGAGCTATTTGCACAAATGCGACTGCAGATTAGTCAACCAGGTTTTCAAATTATTCTATTCAAGAACATATCCAAATTTGAATTCAGGTCACCCTGTGCCTGAAACAGTCTCATCTGAAGAGCTGCAGACGGTGGAGGTAGTCAGTCAGTCTGACGTGTATGTTTTCTTTTGGGGCTTTTTGAAGCATTACACTTGATCAGCACATTGTATGAAGATACGGCTGTTGATGCCTGCTTTTTGGCTTCAGTGGCCGTTCCCGTATCAGCCTTTACAGACTGCAATAAAATTGTCTGTCACTTCCAAATTTTAGATATAAGATCTAAGAAATTTTTGTGGAGTCCTTTCCTTGAGTAAACAATCTGCAATTTTCTTGAGTGTAGGTTTTACCAGTTCATCCTTATGCCTTTTCAAACATGAAGCTGACAAATGATGAAATCTTGACAACAAAAACCTGGGGGAGGGGGAAGTACTCTTACCTTTTTTTNTTTTTTTTTTTTTTTTTTAAACCTCAAGTTGAGCTTGACATGAAAAATTCATAAGGAAGTGACTAGTTAAGAGTATGTTAGTGCTCTGTCCTTTGAAATGGCTCTAGCTGTTGATTCTCCATAGCTGCAAACATGTTGATCATGCCTCTTTCCTCTTCCTCCCCTGACCTCTTATTACGGCGCCTGGTTTCCAAGCTAGCCTTGCAAAAGACTTAATGCCATGAAGAGATGTTCCTTAAACAAACAAACAAACAAACAAACAAAAAAAGTAGTACCTTTTTGTTAAGTAACTCTGCCTGTGCTCTACTACATCATGTAACTTGAGCAGCAGAATCTCCGCAGTTGATTAAGTGCTTAAAGGCTGTCTGTGCTCATAAGGTAAAACTTAGATACTCTGCCAGTTGATGAGATTTTTCGCTAGCACTTCAGAAGTAGTAAATCCCGAATGATAAAAGGTCATCAAATATTAGACATAACCATTTTTACCTAGGCATACCTGAGAAGTATCTCTGCTATGCTACTGTATGATCCAGTCATATTCTGGTTTCAGAGACAACAAGTTATTCCTTTACTTATACCAACTTTTGTGACTGCACTAAATATTCAGAGGGATTATTCGTCCCATCTACAGGAAAAACTATGAAATCCTCGAGGAGTCATTTCCAGCTGCCTTGACTTTGATCTCATGAATACCAGCCTTGATCAGTGGATGTTGTAATGTTGTGTGAAGTCCCCCATGAGAGTCCAGTATGTTAAAAAAGCAGATTTCAAATGTTTAACCTGTCAGGCTGAGCAATCAGAACTAGATAAACTGTAATGGCTTCTAAATTTTTGGACAACATGTACTCTTTGACAATTGGATGACTTGGACACATTTCCTATACCTTAACTTTTTCTATATAAACTTCATTTTTACTCACCTCCCAGGTGAGTAAACCAGGACACTCATGCCCCACGACATCATAATATTTCTTCTTCATCTAAAACCAACCCATTAACTGTAGCAAACTAATTCTTGAAATAATGGCAAGATAGGGGCAAATAACCTCCTCCTCTGAGTACCTGGAGACTCAAGGCTCCCATTTTCTAAGACACCATTATACCGTATATGTTTCATTGTAGCAAGGTGGTAAATAGATCAGTATGTTCTGAAATAGATTATTTCTTTTTTTTTTTTCCACTGCTGAGAGAACTGGTACTTTATTTACAAGTGGTGTTCATTTTTCATGTCGTCGTTCCCACAGGAATTAACATAAATCAGACGAGCTCAAATGTTCTAATTTCAGTGTGGGACCAGCAGCTGTTTCCCAGAAGTTCAGACACGCAGGACTCAGTAAGTCACCAGTCAGACAGGCAAAGTCAGCTATATCCAGTTTCATGCCATGATATATTCACACTACACATGCTACAATATCATAGTCTCTAATGAGAGACTATGATAACAAAAGGATTGTGTAGATCTTCTGAGAAATTATGAGTTTAAGCAAACAGTTATGTAATTGTCCCCCTCACACTCTGTAAATCATAGTGGCATAAAAATGCAATCTGTGAGTGACCAGGTCTTTGGAGGTATGCAGTAGTGAACTGGCGTAAACATAAGTCGTTGCACAGGAGCTAAAACTACTTTTTTTTTTTTTTTTTTTTTTTTNGGGCTAAAATTTTTTTTTTTTTTTTTTTTTTTTTTTTTAGTATTAAGCATGTCTACAGGAGCAGATAAACGAATGCAACGTGTGGTTTTCAATCTATACTGTCGTAGAAGCATGGACTACCAGGTTGGAAGGGACCTCAAGGATTATCTGGTCCAGCCTTTCTTGGCAAAAGCATGGTCTAGACAAGACGGCCCAGCATGCTGTCCAGCCAGATCTTAGAAGTGTCCAGTGTTGGGGAATCCACCACTTCCCTGGGAGATTATTCCAATCTAAAAAAACTAAATTATTAGAGCATCTGGGAAGAGATAAACAACTTTTGCTTTATTTTTCTGGCCTGTGATGGAACTGCTCTCATGGCATAATCCATAGAAAGGAGAAAAGCCTGCTACAGGGGTGTCTTGGGAAGGACGTATAGATTTCTTCTTTGTACCTTCTGGGGACAGAGTTTTCTGGGCTGCCTTTTCTCCACATTAGCTCTGGTTTACTGGCCAGTATATGGAAAGAAAGCAAAGGCAAAGGAAGGAACCTTTATTATGTGTTTTACTGATGAAGGGTACTGAGGCTATTTGTTTGATTATTTACTGTGTACGTCATGTGGGAGTGTGATGTGTTCTTCAAAACGTGGAGAAGAGTAAGTTGAGAAGGATCAGTCGTGTGTTGAGTTGAACCTCTCAATTTGACTCGGTGTCCAGACCAGGGGATGAAGTCTCCGTTCTTATGAAGTCCATAAGATTTTGCCTCCGATACTGGGTAAATCTAGGATTTCCCTGCACCTTTGTGTTACACTTACGAGAATGGAGAAGGAATAGGTGAGAGAGAGCGGTAAGCATCTCCATCTTCCAGTTTCACCATCGCTTTGATACAGATGGGATCAGATCCTAGGTTCACATGTGTTAAAGTGTATTCATGACAGTATTTGTCAAAAATCTAGAACATTTACCTACTTTAATATAAGCATCATTTGGTCTTGAATATTGACATTTTAAAATATCTTTAATTGACAATGTTTAGGAAAACTCAGTATTAGCTTGATATAAGGCATACATTTGTTTTGCACAAAGTATTTTTCTAAAAATCTCTCCTCGATCTCTGTTGAGATGACTTTAGTTTATTCATACACCATTTCACAAAGCACTAATACAATATTAGTGGGTCTTGATTTTTGTTTCTTTATTTTGTTTTGTTGAGACTTCCATTCACAACAGTGAGATTTCTGCTCTCGGATATAGAATGTTTTATGGCGATTTGTCAGTGGAAGGGACTGCCAGCTTGAAAGTGGCCATCATGTGGCACCACTCTATTGAACGCTAACATTATGGTTCTGATTTAGCGATGTGTAGGTTTGTTTTGTTGCTTTTCTTTTTTTTTAAATAAATATATGTATCTTGAAAACTATGTACCAATTCATCATTTATACATACTATATAATTAATTTAGCTATCTAATCACCTGGTCCTTGATGGCATCCCAGTTATTAGCATTTTTTTTCTCTTAAGTATATGCATTACTTATGGGGAGAAAAATCATTTCCAGACTTACTACTTCAATACTAATTGAAATTTACTGAAGATTTACTACATTAGGCCTGAAGGTTCCATTTGGCTATTTCATTAATATGACTGATTGTTCTTTTACAGAAAGAAAGCATTATCTTACCTTATTTTATTGAGTATTTTTCAACAGTCTAGCTGCAGTGGATCTATCTCCTTGAAGTGTATGTTTGAGTAATCATCTCCTTTTTAAAAAAAAAAAAAAAAAAAAAATTCCCCTTCTCTCTTTTTTCTTTTATTTCCTATTCCAAAAGTAAAGTGAAGCAAGATGAGATTGATTAATGGAGGAATAAGGAGGTTAGGCAGACTGCACTTCTGTTGACTTTTGACTTTGGCCTAATAGAGATATATTGGGATATTTTAAAATGGCAGGTTGGGTCCAAAGATTAATTTCCTTATACTGTTGCTTAAATCTCTTCCTCTTCTTGGTTACAGAGCACTAGTATAAAACATTTAGTAAACAGATTTGAATTATGCATTCATGGAAAGTAGAAATTTAAGTAGTTGTTTTCATATGGGAAAAAATATGCTTTAAAGCATATACAGGAATACCCAGGGATAGTTATTATATTGCAAACAAAATTAGAATGTGTCATGCTCAGAATGGGAGAAAATGTTTCATAACCAGATTATGTTATCAATGCGTTTAAGTAAACAGAACCATAGAGAAATTTATGCAAGAATAGAAAGATTATTTACTCGTGTCTTTCTCTTTAATACATTTAAATGGTTACTTCTGATATTTAACACGTACTTAGTAGGAGTGCCTTTATGAAAGCATAAAGATGACTTCGTAACAGCAACAAAGGGAGTTTCTCCTCATTAGGTGCTGTGAGCCTCTCCAGCTTTGTCAGGTAAAACAGACTTGCACTGCTGGAAAAAATCTCATCATTGAAAAACAAACCCATACAGGATGTGTTCAGGTAGATTTTGAAACCTGCCCAGACTGTTCGGCACTCTTAATTGCAGCATTCACTGATCTGTCTCAAATTCTGTATCTGTGTCAACAGGAAGTCCAATGAAGGAGGATAGAAAGTTTGCTGTTAATTCCTTTGCATTTGTTTTCCTTGTCGGGGGGCAGGGCTGGGGGTGAGTCAGCAGTCTGTTCTGGGTGTTCTTTTATTAATTGAAATAAGAAATTAATAACTCTGCACCTCAAATTAGGAAAAGGAACTCTTTCTTTTATTCTGAATCGCATTTGTGCATCTTGCTCTCTGTGGCCTATAGGAATAGGCTTCCTGTAATCACATGGCAGGCTGTTCTCACTGCCTTTAGCCTGATCAATGATATAAAAAAAAGGACCAAGAATCAGTACCCCTTTTTGTGACATACAGGAGTGCTGCAGCAGTGCTTGGTTGAATGGTTAGAACAGTATCTTGCATCCCTGTGTGTCCAGCAGCTATGTACCTGCTTGAAAGAGGCAAGAGTCGCTTCGATGGGGGGTGCGGGGGGAAGAAAAAAGAAAAAGACAAGAACTGCTGATATGCACTAGAAGATATAATGTTAATAATACTTGCAACACCAAGTCAAGCAGAAGGTTGAAGGTCAGGCTCCAGGGGCAGCTGTGAAGTTCTAAGGGAGCCGGTTCAATAAAGAAAACCACAGTGCTGGGGGCAGGGGAGATTTATTGCCAGGCCACTGGATTCTGCATCTGCTCTCCTTAGTTTCGAATGGATCTAAAATCAGAGTTTTGGATTGCTTATCAGCACGTGACTTATGCTATTGAGGAACAATTCCCATCTGAGCCTGTTTCATTCTGTCTTATGTAGGTAGATAATTTATCTTTTTGTAAGGCGCAGACACAGAAAGCACTGTGGGGACTGGATATTCTCAGTCTGGACAGTGTGCGTTTGCACCAGAAATGTTGATTTCTGTGCTAAGTTGCTGATCGCGTACTGGGGAATAACCCCTGATGTAGCTGTAGCTAGAGCTGGTTTGAGGGAAGGAAGCTAATGTCACTATGAAGCTTCCCGCGTGTTTTGTCCATCTGCCCTAGCAGCTACTGAGCAAAAAAAGACGACCTGCTTCTCTCTTCTCTTACTAGGAATGGCCCCTAAATAGTATGCAACTGAGCCCCATTTATGTAAATTTGGGGCTTCTGGCATATAAATACACACAATTTCTCAATACAGTTCTAGGTAGAAGGTAATGTATTTTAAGAATTATAGTTGTAGAAATTACTCTATGTTTTAAAAATTTATTTCAAAGAGAAAGAGAACAGTGTTCAGCATGCAGTACAGATAATGAGAATCCATTAATGTTTATACAAAGGTTTATTAGCAAGATTAGATCTGGTGTTTTTAAAAAAAAAACATGTATTTCTCTTGTAACCATTTAAAATAAAAAACCCCTTTTTTTTCATTGTGATTTTTTTTTTTTAAAGGAGTACATTTCAATGGCACTGTTCAGCTGTAACTTTGTGTGATAGAAGCAAAAGTTACTACAGTTGAACATATCTGATACTTGAAAATATGCTTTGAATTAACTTGCCTTGTTTGTTGCTGGGGGATTTTGCTTCCTTTTCTTTTCAAAGGCACAGTGCTTCTTGAAGATTTCTAAAATTTCTGGGGAATGTGCTCTAAGGATATTTTATTTTTTTTTTAAGCATTCCCAGAAGATTGTTTTAAAGATATTTCCCTCCAGGCTTAGCAGGTGTGAGGATGAAATATCCATGCCTTTCTGCAATATCAGGTTTAGAATTTCTTAAGGGAATGAGACTGCAACCGAGATGGTTAATACTTTGCTAAACCCTTTAAAGCCTGGAAGTTAACAGGGAAAACAGAGGAGCGTCAGTGTGAGATCAAGCCCACGCAGATTTCAGCTTCTCTTTTCTAGTCGTACACTTTGGAGAAGCTTGGATTGTGGCATGTTGGGCAGACTTGGTGTTTCGGAAGGGCTGTTCAGTGAAGGAGGTCCAACGTGTGCTCTTCAGCCCCTCTTTCTTCTTTGAGATATGGTTTAATAAAGCCAGTCAAGGTCTCTCCCGCCATCATTGCGATGGCATTTGATCACTTGGTTGCAAGGACAGCAGCGCGCAGTGGGGTTCCACCAGCCCCTGAGGGCTCACCTTCCACTTTATGGGGTGTTACCAGTGTTGTTGCATTGTGTCTTCTAGTGCATATTGGCAGTTCTTGTACGACTGGATGGACGGTCACTCCAACAGGCAGCTGAAAATAGTATTGTTGTTTTGTGTTCCTGGCGTAAATGAAGTAAAAACATGACAATACATATTTGACTTAATGTTACCTTGTAAATTAAACCTCTGTCTTCTTTTAACTCTTCTCACTCATTATAGAAGTAGAGGACTACATAGAAAAAGGACTGCACCATTGAAAAAGCACGCAACAATATGAATTCACATATTTAGGAATGACATGATCTGTTTGTGTACTATATACTGAATTCTTACTGTGATAGGATTACCTGGCTTGAACACAGCTGTGTTACGGAAATCTCACTAAATTAAAGGAAAACTCTACAAATGATATTTCAGCTTTTGGACCAAATATTTCAAGTAATTATCAGGTTTCTTTCCATATAAAATCAACATCCTGCTTATAATTTTAGAAAGACTATTTTTTATGAATACTTCAAAATACACTATTCTAAATTCTGCTTGGTTTTCAAACCAAACAGAGCACTATCTAATGATTGTGTTAATCATCCCAGTAAGCAAACTCCCTCTTTTCCCACTTCTGGTCACAGAGATGGCAGTGTGGCCAGCTGCCACTACATGTGGGGATAGTTTCTGTGATTTGGACACCTGTCAGCAAGAAACTGAAAACCACACAGAACACAAAACAGCTGCTATGTGTAATGATTTAATATTAACATACAATAAGGAGCTGGGGCATGTTTCTGTCTTTGTATTGCACTAAAAAATACTATGATGTAGGTAAATCACTTCTGATATCCTCCAACATTTGATATGCACTGTCAAGTGTTTAATAAATTAAATTAAAGACTATTTTACAAACTCCTCCTTGTTATATTAGATTTTAAAACTCTTTTACTATCTAGCATGCTATGGAAGGTAGTTTGGGTTTTGTTGTTTTTTTTTTTTCTCTAGTCCTGCATACTGAAAACCAACTGCCTGTTTTCCAGGACATGCTGTAATGCATGCCCATGTGTGTCAGACTGGAACTGAGCCAGTGTCTTATCCATCAGCATTATGAGCATGACAGGGAGCTGTTCTGTGTGTGCCTGTATCTATAGACCAGAATATTATTGCACAATGTTTCAGATCTGCTTGGTATTTTTACCATTCTGTTGCAAGTGTTCTAAGAATAATTAAAACCAGTATTTCTAGTCTGATGGTAAAGCTTTACTAACCCTCCTTGCTTACATAAATTGCATATACAACTGCCACGTATATTCCAAGTCTTAGAGCTGTATCCTGGAAAAAGGCTTTCTCACCTGTTTTCTTTACTGTTTTATAATTTTTTTATATACCAGAGTTTCACACATCATTGGAAGTTGGAAGTTGAAATATTGACAGATGCTCAGAAATGCAGTGTAACATGATAATAATTGAAATATATTTTTAATTAAAAATAAAAAGCAGTAATATTATTGTCATACAACAGAGTATTCTGGGAGTAATCAAACATTTCATGTGCCCCATTTCTTACATTTTCTATCCAGAGGGCAGTGCTTCGCAAAATTACAGAAAAGAAATTGTATGCCTCTCTTGTTCTCAGCAATACTGCACTTCCTTTGCCGTCTGCTTGTTTAGCAAAGTTTTGGCCATGTCTTTGAGGGTTAAGTCAAGGGTGGAGCATGGCAAGCTAATTCACATCTTGTTTCAAGGCTAGCTTCAACAGTTCGACTTTGGGAACATTCCAAAATACATCCATTTGTACAGGTTGCCGCAGATGATTTAGTGGTTAGGGAGGGTCAAGCTTTATTTTGCTTTCTGTTTAATTTAATTTCTGGTTTTATAATTTATAGTGAAGAAAACTAAGAGGTCTGGTTAAAGCCCTTTTATTTTCTTCTGTGCAAATATTGACTAAAATAATTTTAATAATAAATCTAGTGTTTAGACTTGACAGAATAAGCTGTGTATTTCTAATCCCTTCGGTAAGGGAAGGCCTAATACTGAAGTGAGGGGGTGGGACAGAGGAAAGCAACAGTGTCATATAAACTTGGAAGTAGACCAGTTTTGACCTCTCAGGAATGTGAAGTCCAGTGAACTTGATGGTATATTTCACTGGTGTCTGTCCCATTGTAGGAAAATTCAGTAGATAATATATGTCCCAATAGCCCACAGATTTTTTTGTCCAGTTTCTTTGGACTGTGTGAGACGGCCCCGTAAAATACATCCAACTAGGGGTTTTGCTGCTTTACTTCGGCAAGCACACCATCTAAAAAGCAGTTGTTCATGGATTGTTAGTCCTTCTTCCTCTGTTCACTAGCTGGAAACAAAGTATAAGAACTATTAAACAGTGAATTTATTTATTTTTAGCCTACTGCTTCAATTCAAAAAAGCTATGCTGCAAAACTAGCTTTAAACACCCTTGGGACGTTGATATTTTTACTGCTGTGAGATTGCTTTAAAAAATAGAGCATGGGCTATATGTGTTGCTACAATAATGTGGACAATTTAGGTGACTGTGTCGACAAACTGTGCAGGCTCATTCATAAAGAGATTTTCTATTTATCTGGTTTTGGGATTTTTGCTTGTATTCCCAGGTATGGCTCCTTTGGGAAGGGAAAGTGTTGACTCCTCAGTGATGCCATTCTTCACATTGAGGAGCTGCACATTTTGGGGAGGATAATAAATGTGTCCAAGGTGACAGAGCTGACATCTAGAAATCTGGAAGTGTTTTTGAATAACCTATTCACAGGGTACAGCTAGGTTTTCATTTGAATCTCTATTACGTTAGTTTTAGACTGACTCAGTTCTAATTCATTTATATACAGATTATACCTTCCTAAGCTTAATTACTTTTCTTTTCCTAATAAGTCCCTCAAGAGCAGCTATTTTACTGCAATTACTGAAAATGAAAAGGAGAATAAAATTCAGTGACAGTAAACTAGGCTTCTCAACTGTACATATTCATTTTGGGGATCTGTTTTTTGCTGTTTTTCTTGTTACTCTGCTGAATGAGAGACAGCTCCCATGTCATTATGAATTTAACAATCAAGCTCTTAAGAGCCATAGAACCAAACTCCTTCCTGTTAATATCTTATTGGCATAATTAGAGATGGATACTGTTGAATTCAACTCATTTTTTGTTACAGTAGACTTAGGATACTTTTCAAATAGTAAACATTAAATAGTGGTTTTGATGTAGATGCAATCATTGGTTGTATCTCCTGTGGGTTTTTTGGAAACAATCTGGAGTAGAATTATTAGATTAAATTTTGAATGGTGCATTCATTAAAGCAATTATTTTAAATATCTTCAATTAGTGTAAGTAGCTGCCTGGAATGTACATCTGGAATGCAATTAGTATATGAAATTGGGGCTATACTGCATGACTACAGATTTAATCCAAATATTTATGTGATACCATTCAAGCTCCCAAGGCAAAATCAGTGGTATGATTTGATCTCCTGACCAGAGGTAAGGAGAAAGCTAATGAACGTCCAGCAAAAATGGTCTTAACTGTAAAGCCGGGTCAGTCAGATTTGAGATATCAGTAGAACATAGGCAGTCCTTTACGCAGCAAAAGAAAAAGAGCTGTAGCAGAGAATCAGTGCTCTGGTCAGGCTCGAGCCTTGCTCTTTTTCTGTCCATGACCAAGAGTAATTGGGGTTTCTGAATGAGGTACACATCTACTCCAAGGGAGGGGAAAGGGGTACAAAAAAATCAAACACAATTGTGCAAAATGTCCCCTCTCCTTCCAGTTTTACAACTTCCTTCTCCTGACAAAAAACTTGAAAATAGCTGGTTTTGAAATTTTTTTTTTCTTGGTATCAAATCACATTTTTGTATAGTGTCTATCTATCTTAGCCCTGGAAGCAGAAAGGAGACATAGCTGTTTTAGTCTTTGCCTAGCTGGCTGATTAGTAGATTTTTGCCTTCCCTATGTTCTCATTCACTTGGTGCAGTGTCCTCGAAGGTACTTGAAGGTAATGGTTAGGAGAACTACTAGAAAGTCCTCTTGCTAGGGTTCCACTTGTGATAGGAAAGTTCTCAGATAGGAGAAATCATTTGATACATTTACTGTCCAAAACAGTCTTCTAAGAGGGATATTGCTTTTATTCACAAACCTTCTCTTTGGAGTATGAGATGCCCAAGATTAATTTAATGCAAATTTGTTAACTTTAACTGCATTAGTCTAGGTGATTTTTTGCAATTGCTTAAACTGTAGTAATAGCTGAAAAAATACGTTTAGGCAGGGAATTCAGCATTTTTAAAAAACTGTATTTTTTTTTCCTTGTGAGATTTTATTATTATCCTAGAAACATTGAGTAATTTCTTTAGTGTAAAATTAGGAGTCTCATGCCATGAAGCTTAGATTGGTAGGCACCCTGGGACACAGCTATTTTTAGGGATCAGTGGAGTCTTGAATATTGTAGTCTTGATGAAAGGTAAAAGGCCAGAGCATGGTGAGTCTGAAACTGGGGACAGAATTCTCTTCCCTTGTCCAGACACCAGATTTGTCACCTGGCAGCTAAAGAAGTGGGACCCAAGCCTGGCTTTTTAAGGGATGTGGAAACACCTGAGTGCGTATGTTGGATGAAAGCAAGCGGGCAGACCTGCTCACCCAGACCAGTAAGATATGCTCTTCCCTTCAGGGTTTTCATTTTGGTGTGGGTTCAGAGGGGAGAGAGAAGACAGTCACAGTTGTGCAAGAATCATATTCCATGTTCACCTCAGATCAGATTTGAGACACTTAATGTAACTTTATAGTCTAGTTTCTCAGTATTAGCACATCGCAGGCAACAAACCAGAGCATTTTGTTTAGGTCTGGGATGATTCCATTCCCTCATTCATGAATGTTTGCCAAGACTCCCATGTCCAATTTTTTAAGACACATATATTGCTTATGCTGAGGGTCCAAAGTTCAAAGCCGTGAACATTGCAGGTGAGAAGGCTCGGGTGAGTTCAGAATCGGTGGGGAGGAGTTACTGCAAAGCACGTTGGATGAGAACTGGTCATTCACCAGTATCTCGTCCTCATTGCTGTCTCATCACATGCTACCTTACAGGCCCGCTCACTTCTGAAAATCATTTTCCTTAATTGCACTCTCATAATGCTCTCAAGGTGAAAATAAGATCAGAATATGTATGTATGCACTTTGTGATTTCCCATCCCATCTCACTTCATTTTTGCCTCACAAAGACAGCCCTATAACGTTACATTTTTAAGGTGTTCAAGAGCTTAGTACGCAATAATTTGATGTTAATTGAATGCCAAAGTTCTTTAGGTCTTTTCAGAAATGCTACCCTGTCTTATGCTCACCACAACATAGTTGTGGCGTTAATGGCAGAATTTGGGTGGTTGTGTCTGTAGGGAGTGGGACTTGAGCTTTGCATTCTATGGGGTTCAGCCTGTCACTGTGGCTGTGCTATGCTTGGTACAGCTGTGGGGATACAGAAAGACACCTAGGGTAGGCTGCTGCTGCCCAGACTTTAGAATAGTAAAGAGTCACATTTATACACAATATGCAAAGAGCAACTCCCCAGACCATAAAGAAGCCGTTTTTATTAAATGACCGTGTAGGTCACTGAGGGAAATCTTGAGAGAAATTACCCTTTTAGTCAATAAATTGGCTTTATTTGTGGACCCGGCTCCTATCAAGCTACAATTTTTTAAATACTTGCTGGTTTTATATGTGGCTAGCTTCACCATTATATTTTAAAGTATCTTAATGGAATATTTAACCAGTAAAAAAGAATGCAGTTTGAAACTATTTACATACATTACATTATTTACAACATTGTATAAAGGCACTTATAATTTGTTAAACTGATTTTGTTTTGTGTAACCTGAATGTTGTATGAAACCACTGTTTTTGTATTTAGAAGCTAAGTATAATTTATTCAATTAGACTGTCTTCAGCTATGACAGATGAATTCATGTGACATAAGTACCTTAAAAAGGAAAATAAAAAAGATGAAAACAATTGTATAGTTAATAGAAATAAAAATCAATATATAATAAAGGGAGTAGTGTAAAAACCACAAAGTCAGCACAAATCAAGAAAGATGCTGAAAACCTATGGATAGCTTTAGTATGTGGAATCAGCAATTCTGTGACAGATAAGTAGCTCAGACTGTGGTCATACAACTCTTATAAGGTGTTAAAAAAGACACGTTTGCAAAGGACTATGTAAATATGTGGTATTTTATTAATAAGTTCTAATATTAGACAAACAATGAACGGGTCAGCAGAAATTTCTCCTTACTGTATCATTGAATTTAAGCTTAAATTTCGTTTTAGGCAAATGATATGAGGTTAGCAGTGAATAAGGTTAATGTTATCTGTGATCACAGATGAGGCTTCTGACTTGCATGTGCTGATGAAACCCAGGCACGCAACAGAAACATCACTAGGCGCATCTTCTGTGGAGGCTGAGCAGGTCTGAGCCACCAGAGGTATCGTCACAGGAGATCTGACATGAACTCCGAGCAACCGAATCCGAAGGGAATACAGCACCTTCTCTGTTAGTTAAGGGGAATGTGGCCACGAGGCACCATGCGTGAAAATTGAGACAAGAAACAGCAGAATTGCTCCTTTGGTCAAACCTCCTGGTTGAATTTTGACTTTGAGGATGTTCCCTTGAAGGAAACACTTGGGTTGTTTTTTTGGGTTTTTGTTCGGGTTTTTTTTGGGGGGGCGGGGTTTAGGCCCTGGGATTATGCCTGTTGTATAGAGAGATCCTTTCAGTGCATGGGCTGGGTCTGGTGCTTGGTTTGATGTTTTTGCAGGAAGGGAGCTAGAGGTGAAGCCGAGCATGGGAGTTAGTTTAACTGGAAAGCTCCCCCTCCCCACAGATAAATGTGTGTTTTAAGTAACAAATTAAGGAACTAAATGGAATATCAATGAAACGCAGAGGCAGGATGAAGCACTCTGAAGGACAACAAACACTTCCCAGTCTCAACTCCTCAGTATATGATGAATCCTCAGCTGTTTTCAACTATGTAGCCTGGGTTTTGGGGTTCTTTTTCTGTAGTTTCTAGGCTTTCAATCCTAAATTACCTGTCAAATAATCTCCAGATGATTCTTTAGTGGCAGCTTTCCCTGCTAAAATAGCTGTCACACCAAAATCATAGTGATTTAGAAAAGCACATCTAACAAAGAATAAATAATAAATTGGGGGGGGGGGGNTGAGGGGGGGGGGGGGGGGGAATACTGAAAAAACCTGCTCTAGATCATGAAAGGAACAGATGACAGTATTGTGCAGATAGTCTTCCTGAAGCAGTGTCCCTAGACAAATAGATCTAGTATTTCTGGGGATTCCCAATAAATTTCCAATAAATGAAGGACAGTACAAAAGCGTTCCAAAAGTGAAACCATCTTGTATTTAAGGTACTAGTAAGCTTAGCCTGACAATAACATTTTTGTCTGTTGATCAATCATCATGTCAGTTGTGAGCAATTCCTTAAGAGGGTATTTTTCATGCTTAAGATGAAAAAGAAAAAAGACTCTCCACCTCTTTACAATGCAGTTTCTCAACTCTGTCATGGAAGTTTATCCGTTTGACTAATATTGAATATGGTTCTATTATGATTAATAAAAAAATCTGTAAAGAAGTATCCACTATCCAAAAGCATAGGAGAAACCTGTGCAATAATCTTCGGTTTTTAACTGCAGAAATAAAAGCTCCTTTTAAAAAGTCTGCTTTGATCAACTTTTAAACTTTTAAACTTGGATGAATAATTCCTGTGTTTAAAAATGGATTAAAAAAATATAATTACTTTATTGCAAACATTTCTCAAAAACAAGCCCCATTGAAAAAATCTGTCTAACATTAATGAACAGGAATTATTTCTGGAATTTGAAAAAATCTGCATCTTTGTATAATCAATTTGTATTTATCATTATACTTTCCTTTTCTTACTTGCTTATTATCTCCTATTGCACACCTAGACCTAAAAACATACACTTCAAATTGCACTAGAGTAATAGTAGATGTCACATTTAATGTAAACTTCAGATGAAATACAGTTAAAACCTGAAATATGCCAATACAAATAGAGTGGGAGTAAGAAGTGATAAATAAATGATGTTTGAGAACTTATGCCATTTGGAACTTTACCTTAATTTTAGGAACACTGCATGCTTCATTCTTTCCATCTCCTCTTTGGGACATACGACTTCTACTTGCATCTTGAGTTATGATGGGGAAGCAGTATCTAAAATATGTCTAGAAGCTGTCATTCTGATGCAGTGAATTTGGGATTATATCCTTGTTCTGTGCTGGTTTGGGGAAATGAGTATAGCTATTTTTATCTATTAAAAACAAAAATTCTTTATACATTGATCTTCTTTTCCCCACACCGTTTGTGAAATGCAAGAAGAGGTATCGCCAATTTGAAGAAACTTTCATCACTGTTTCCACGTGGCTTTTGGGATGTGATTAGTCCCACTAACTGTGTTAATCAGACCTGTGTGCAGCTGAGAGGACACTACATGTATGGTGCTGTGGGGGTGGGAGGGAAGCCGTGAAAACAAAACCCCATTCCACTCCCTACCCTTGACCAGTCCCTGAAGAACCACAAAGAAAGCCACAGCTGGGGATGAGTTTCTAACATTGTTTACAGCAAGGCAAATCAGCAGCTCTATAGCTGTAGGAAGAAAGGTGTGTAAACTGTAGAGAATGAAAGTAATCTGCAGTGAACAGCAAGTTTTTTCACCCAACAGCGAGTTGACCCTTCAACCACGCAGCTTTACATGCTGCTCACATAGTCCATCGCCTAGCATGCAGGTAGAATTCTATGTAACACACTCCCAATGTCTTTTTTCATTATGTTTTCAGCTCAGACTTTATATTATAAATCCTCATAACAAACAGCAGTGTGTTCATTAACGTGTCCATCAAATACAGCTTAAAGGTGATGTGTATCTTCTGCCCTGGATGGGGGGATTTGCACAGGTCTTTCCTTTTAGAGCACTTACACAATTTGTTTTTCATAGGAACAAGTTCCATTTCTGTCTTTACAGACTAAGGGCCGTAAGGAAAAAGAACGCAGATCAGGTGTTTGTATCAAAGTGGTTTTGTGTTGTGTTTTGGTACCCAGCAATTAACAGCAAAGCATTTAAGTAGTTACGAAGCATAGCAGTTTCAGGAACAGGCACATCCCTTAAAATGAAGGAGCTGTAGCAGGTCAGCTAGAGAGAGATCCTAAAAACAATTGTGAATAGAAGTCCATAAGGAAAGACTTTTAAATGGTGGAATTAATTATTGCACTTAAATTGCTGTGTGTATTCATTTTGCGGGCATGAAATAAAATTTTTCTCCACAGCTGGTGGATTTCTTTTAGTTAAGATGTGTACAAACCTAGTAGTGTATTAAGAAGAAAACAGATTAATACATGTCTCTGGGTTCTTGCAGGTTGGTTTGGTGTTTTTAATGGGCTAAAATATTGTGTACAGTCTTTTTCATGCTATGGTAAAAACTTTCCAACTGTTATAAATTTTTTTTTAATCAAAAGCAAGTGTTCTATTTTATCAAATAGAAACTGCATCAACCCTTTGACCAGCATAATAATATTATCTTTTACTGGATTATTGAAGTATAAAGGAAGATTGATATTAGAGTAATTGAAAACCTAAACCTAATACACAAGCAGTAGAACCTGTTCTAACATTGAATGATAAGTCTACTCTGCCCTGGAATTCTGAATATCATTAAGAAATGCTGAGAATGGAATTTCCAAAGTGCATTTGAAGTAATACAATATTTATGATGATAAAGAATGTACTATTGGCTTCCCACATAATCCCTTGAGGCTCATTGTCTGTGTAATTAACATAGATATAACTTAGATTGCAGTAAAATCAGATGATGATTGCATTTTTTTTAGCAAAAAGACAAAGGCCCTAGCAAAAGACAAGTATCAGAAAACTTAGTAACATGACTGCCTCTTTTCTAGTTCTCTATAAATGGCACACTATCTTGTGTCAAAGAGGCAGTGGACTAAAGCAGCTTTTGTGTGGCTGATGGTTAAAAGCAGGAGATTGCTGACTGTGTGATAAAGAGCGATTGCTGTAGGCATTGATGAAGAGGTTTGAATATTGCACTGATTGATTGTTTGCCCTCGTGAACATGTGGCATCCCATTAGAAAGCTTAATCATCAAAGTCAAAAGTCACTAACTTATCTGGAATCTAACTTTAAAAGCGGACTTACCAGTTAAAGCTATTTGTGCCGTAAGCTTTGTGTAAAGCCTACACATAGGCTTAAAAATTCTTTGTAGGACTGGAATTAGAGGAACCAAACCATCAATATGTCGAGTCATTATGGACTGCCTTCTCATCTGCGTGACCTGTTATCATGACATCCCATTAAATGTGTTCATTCACTGGTGCCAGCCAGAAGTGACACTGGTAGAGCAGGTACAGTTTTTAGAGGCAAAACTGGGATACTTTGAAATTAAATACAGTTATTAACCATTGGCTATTTTAGCCTTTTGGCTGATTTCCCAATGTTACTGCCAGTCATCTTCATTTCCTGAGGTAGAGACCCTGTGCCAGTTGAAACTGGTCGGAATTTTGGCACTGCCTTAAGTATAGTCAGGAGCTCTCTTTTGATGCCTGAAGACTAAGTGTGAAAGTAAGTGAATGAAATCTTGAAATGTTTAGCCTAAAATTTAAGAATGTTCAGTTGTGAGGTCTGAATTTACTAAATAGTTTCTCCATGAGAAACTTTGAGATATGTGTCTGTTGATTGTCCATATGGAATAATCTCCTTGCAACATAACAGGTATTAAATGAGGTGGTACTTTGTGGCTCATTGAGAAAAAACTCAAATTTTCTGTGGTATTCAAATCAACCATGGCTGCCTAGAAAGTTTAACGTTGTTTTTACCTGGTGGAGCCTGAGACAGATGCTTTTATAAACTTTTATGAACTTTAATGCTGATAATTGCAGTGTATGAAATATGTGAAAGACAAAAATAAAATCTTGCATTTTTATTCTCTAATAAACAGTTATTGACTGCCCTGTCCTTGGTGTGGTGTAAAGATTTATTAACATCAGAAATTAATATTGATCAAAACTAAGATGTTTGGTCAACAAATATTAAATTAAGGTACTTTCATCTTCCCAAGGTTAAACTAAGATTTCACTTTGTGAATTCTGCCATCAAGATTTTGCTTCTGGTTTCAGATATGCTGAAAATGTAATTGCAGATGTGGGACTCTTAACTAATTCTAGATGTGCTTTCATATGCAACACTGTTTCAGGCAGTTTTAAGGCAGATGGAAATGATTATCAAAATAATGCAAGCTGTTTAAAAAAAAAGGGGGGGAGGGAGGATGACACACGACTGAAGTTTTATTGTGCATAAAAGGTTCTCCTACAGTGCTATATCATTTCCTAACCCTGACTGACATATTGGCAGATGCCCTGATGGCGGATTATCTAATCACAATGCATGCATACAGATTGCTTTTGTGTACTGTGGCTCTACAGCCCTTATTGACCCTGTATCACCTTCAAGAGACAGGGAAGTCTTTTGCAGAGCTGGGAAGCTGTAAGTTGCCATTGCCTTCACAGACGTGGTCTCTCCTGTTTGTCTGTTCTTAAGGCTGCCTCCACCTATCTCNTGTTATTATTATTATTATTATTAAATTATTATTATTTAAGATAGTTTGAGTTTTAATTTGAAAAAAGTGGTTTGACGTTTTTGCTGGTATAAAATCCTTTCACTGGGATACACACCATGATCTGTTTGGCTTGACATTTTGAAGTGCTAGTTCCTAGGCAGGATTTGCCTCTCTCTTCTGTCAATAGAAGGGTGAGTGGGTTTTGGTTTTGTTCTTATCTTTCTGTCTCTGTTTCTCTTGTATTTCTTTGTCTTAGCTGCCTGCATTTGGAGATGGGACCATCTCTTGCAGAGTCCTTAGTATTGAAAAATGTATAATATTACGAGCAAAGGAAAATTATATCTGTATTTAGGTAAGTGTATATTCATTAGAGCAGAGAGCTTCAGGCTGAGGCCTGAGAGCTGAGAGTTAAAGATGATCTCCAAAGACCAATGAATTAGGCTGCTGCCCTACATACCACTTTGCAGTGGGTGCTGGATACACATAAAGGATGAGGACCGGAAGTCATTGTGAATGTTTCATATTGGGAATGGGAAACTAAGTATTGGAAGTGGGCATATACCATTGAGACGTACAGAGTATTTTATATTATCAGTAATACCAGGTCCTGTTCTGGTTTTCTTAGATCTGTTAAAGCTGACGTGAGCCCTGGGCTGGTAAGAGCAGGGCAAGAGTAGAGGAGAAATAAGTGAAGTCTTTCCCCCAACTTCTCCGCTGCTCTTATAGCCCTTCTCCTGACCTCTGGCACCTGCAAGAGGACTAGCCTAGTACAAATAGGGAAGGCAGGAGAAGATGATGACTCATGACCAACAAGTTTGTTTCATCTCCTCCTTATCTACTACATCTTATACACATCTCTCTTTTGATCTATGCCCAGGCTGTCTCCTCTGAGCAAATAGAAAGGTCACTGACTCCACAAAGGTGCCTTTCTGTCCTCCCTTTTTTAGCATCCCCTCAAGTTAGGTGAGGGAGTAGGCTTTTGCTGGCTGGCACTTCTCTCTTATTTTTCCTGGTGCTCAGGGAACTATTGAAGAAAATCAGGGACTATAAGCAATGCATTTCCTCTGCTCCATTGCAGGTTAAGGCTGTCTGAATTTGTGTGTTCCTACAAAATGAATTGCACTGATAAATTTTTTTTTTTAAAAATATTAACTAAACGGTAGTACGTTGCCCTTAACCAAGCCGATAATAGGAAGGGGCTATTTGACTGAGCCACCCTCCTGTACTCGGACTGATTTTGAAGCAATGCAATTACATGCTGTTGCATGTATTAGGTTAATTTAAAACACAATTTTGCCCTTGTAACATGATGACTTAAGAGATGTATTTTGCTCAAAGTTACTAATTCAATGAGAATTCTCTATTTCAATGTCATGTCTGAAAGCTGAAGTACCAAAACTGAGTGCAAACACATGCGTTTGAGATGGTAGATTTGCCTTTAATGCTCAACTTTGTTCTGTCAAGAAAGTCCCTGATTTGTATTCATTTCCTGTTTCCTTTCTTCATTCTGCATTTGGGTAAAAGCTTGAAAAGTCCCTTATTCTCACTGACTTTCTTATCCTAATTTCTCTTTGATCTTTTTTTTTTTTAGTTCTTTTTTCCATTTTAACCTTTCTGTAGCTGTACATGTTGTCTAAAGCTGTTATTCTCTGCAAAAATCCCTCCCTTTTCCTCAAGATAATTTCTGTCCTTGAATAAAACTTTCAAAGTAGCTCAAGTACCATATTCAGAAGATATAATTACGTAGAAGCCTTTTCTCTTTGAGAATCATTGAACTAAATATTAAGCTAATCGCTTCAAGTGATTTATGTTCCAAACTCATTTTTGTAATCTTTAAAATTTTGTCCGCTTTTCAGTTTTTTCCAGGTGTATCTAGTTCTTTTCCTCTCCCCTTTCTGACTTTTTCTTTACTACAGTTTTCTGGGTTTTTTTTTTCCATGCCCATTTTCTTCATTTGTCTCTCATGTTAATTCCCAGGGTTTTTTGTATCTGCATCCCCTATTTTTTTTACCCACTGGAATATTCAGCTCTCTCTTTATTCCTTTATTCCCCTTTTACAGTCCCATCACATTTCCTACATCACTTTTTCCTAACTTTCATCTGGTCTTTTCTTTTAAGTCTGTGCAAGAGCCATGGTGGTATGTTAACAAAGCAAGGGAAGAAAACAACTCTGTATAGCAGCCTAAGCTAGTGTTTTATTCAGCTCCTCGTATTATTATGTTCGTAAGACACCCTCTTCATATCCATCTTTCAGCTCATTTTTTTGAAATGCATGCAATACAAATGTCTCTTAAGGGAGAATTTGTGAACCTCCACAAGGTGACAGCCTCAGAAGAGAAAAATTTAATACCTTCATTAAGCATGGCTACAAGGCAAAGATACTCTTCAATTTCTAGTAAATTCCCCAAGCACTTTCTTTCCTAAGTTATTCTTTCTACAAAATGGTATGAAGTTATGAGTATTTTTTGCATTCACAGTAGCCTACTACACTATAAATTACAGTCTAAGATTTTTAACCTGTCAGTTCCTTCTGCAGATTCTTTAACAATTTTTATAACTTAAAAGCTTACTAAGAATTATGCAGTGAAATCTGACACTCCCTAAATTGCATCAATCTACAAAATTCATGATATGGGTATTTCCTGTGGAAAGCAAATGTCTCTATCTAACGTAAAACATTACAGGGAAGTCGTATAAATACAAATTTGGTTAAGAGATTATTCACCATAAATTAACTAATGTCTTTAACTCCAAAAATAATTTAAAATTAAGCCTACGCATCTTTCTTGTTCATATGACTATACAGTATGTTATATTAATATATGATAGTATGAGATATTGATTTCAATTTTAAAAAGGTTACACCTCTCAATATTTACAGGTTTATTTTGTCCACCTTGCCATGTCCAGTGGGCACCCATATTTCTTAAGTTAGGGCAAGCCAGTTAGTAGTTTTGTTAGAAAAGGGATGAAACTGACCTGATTGAGTTACGAATTGTTAAATATTTGTGGGTGAAAGGTCTGAGTCTCAGAAGCATCCTGAGGAGACTTCAAACATAAAAGGTTACATGTGTCCTAGCAAAGATATAGGTCCAAGGGAAGAAGTTCTTCAGACGAACCTTGGGTAGGTCTGCATCCCAGCTGTGAGTCTTTGATCATCTGTTATAGCAGCTGGTTAGTTGGAAAAAGCAAGAATGAAGCTTCTTGGAAATTAACCAAAGTACAGATAGCTGTAAGGATCTCTTCCTTATATGAGTATGCCTTTCTGTACGCCTGCTAATACTTGATGTTTCAATCAAATGAATAAATCGCTTCATTATTTCTACCTTAACACATCTTGGGTGCCAAGGCTGGTTTCAGGCAAACTGGTGAGCTAGAGGTATATGATATGATGAGTCTTAAAATCAGTGACCGGGACAGTTCTTGTATTCTGGTACCAACAATGCCAGATGCAAGCCTACTTTGAGATGAGGGCTCCTTCGCATGTGGTTTTGAGAGTTTTAAGCTGGTAAGGCAAACCACTGGTGTAGAAGAAAACATTTTCTAACATCAGCTTGCTGTTCGGCACAACTGCAAAAGAGGGAACAGCCTCCAGACCCTGTTTCAGGAATGTAGCTACTAAATTGGTATGCATGACTACTGAGTTAGTTATTGATACTTAGTGAGGAGTTGGTTACTTATTTATTATTTAAGATCCCATCAGTCGCTGAATTGATAAGATGCACTACTATATGTCAAAGTTTTATTTCTAAAGCAGTGCTGTCAGATAGGATTTTGGTAAGCATCTTAATATACAACTTTATATGCATAAATTTAAAAGCTGACTTAATAACATTTAATGCAGTTGCAGCTGTTAGAAATCCTGTTTGTCACTGTTTTTATTTCCCCTCAGAATCAAAGATGTTTATGTTTTCCATAAAAAGGGAATGATAGAATAGAGTTAAAAAACATTGCTAAAAAAAAAATTAGATTTTTGAAACACCATTTTACTCCATACATGTGACCTTTTTATTTCTTTATGTATCACTACATGATAGTAATAGTAATAACGCACTTTTGTTGCTAACATCAGAATACCACAAAATGTCAAAATGTTCTCATCTATTTTTATTTTAGTACACGTTTGAAACTGTTGTGGACAGCTATTGCTAAGTAAAATATCTCCTCTTCTTTATTTCTCTAAAATATGTCTGGGTCTGAAAACAACCTGATAGAATTTTGTTATGTAGAAGAGTATATACATCTCAACTGTAAACATACCCAACATGATCAGAAATAAAAGTAAGGTAATACATTATTATCTGTAAAAAAGGTAAAATGCAGTACAAAATTGTGAAATCCTTAACTTCCTAAAGCAAAACCTTAAAATTAAGACATATTTCCCCATGGGAATTTTCTTCAAAAGTAAGCTGTTTTCCTACAACTCTTGCTTTAAACAAAATAAATTCCATACTCCTTCCTTCCTTCCTCTATCTTTCTCCCTTCACCTCCCACAAAAGTGAAGAACTTCCTAGTAGCTCAGCAGATAAAAATGCCTCTAAATCAAACGTCCCAGATAGTAATTAGAAACTAGTCTCCTAATGAGAGGGGGAAAAAAGAAGAAAGGACAGTGTGGAACTGCATCAGCATGCTGCTACAGCATTATGCCATGTGGTATAATAGATATTGTGGCTGTTCTTAACTATCTGTGACACAGCTTTATTTCGAGTTCTACTCAAAATTCAGAGCTACTTCTCAGATGTTACACATCACAGCAACTGCTCTATGAACTATTGCATTTCTGTACTTGTTACAGCCATGGTGCCAGGTTCTCCAAGTGCTGCAGCTGTTCAGTAAGTACAAAGCACTAAAATTACAGTCAGTTTTTTCACCTGTATTTAGTTTCTACAAATATATCCTTAGGTACTGCCCTCTCTAGCTTCTTCAGAGAACACACACGCTCTGAAGCAGTGGTTCTTTTAACAACATCACAATTTTTTCATTTCTTCCATGCTGTGTTCATGGCTGTTGGGCATTTACCTTTTTTCTACCTTCGAGGCTTTTCAGGCTAATTATAGATTATATTCTATAATCCTTATTCATACGAACAGAACCTTATTCATTTAATTTCATTCCTATTTGCTAAACATTTATTTTGGAATAAAAGTTACAAATAAATATTTCTAGACATATTCAATATATAGGTTTTAATTTTTGTGAAAATTAACCTGACAGGGGCTTCCTAGACCATATTGTTCTGGTTCTTCCTCAGAGCATAGAATGCTGTCTATAATCAATGATTCATTTAAGTGTTATGAGTGATTTAAAGGGAAGTGGTGGCGTCTTTTTTGTTAAGGTTTGGCTTTTAAGGAAAGAAACTGAAAAGAAAATCCAGAAATCTTAAATTCCAGGATGTAGAATCATATTGACACTCTTTGAGGTTATTATGAACCTGCAAAGCTTTCATTCTGCAGCTGAATCTAGCATGAAAATCTTTTGCATGAATAATGAAATATATAAGCAATTGCAAGCTGGGCCTCAGGAAAAGAATCGGCTGCAGCATCACACAACATTAGCAATGGATGTGATTGCCTTCACCAACGATTAGAAAAAACAGAAAAATCTATTGAGTCTCTTAAGTGCGGTCTCAGTTGTGCCTTTTGGCGGTGATTTCCGTGGTCTCTTTGCGTGGTGAATAAGTTCTTCTCTTTCAACTGTTCTCAGCTTCCTACTCCTTAAGCACTTGGACTGTTCTCTTGCTCCTGTATCGTGAGGTACGATGAACTGAAAAAGCTCAGGGTTTTTTTGCCTGTATTGTTTTTCATTGTGATGCTGTGTGTCTGCTTTTATTCATCTCCTTTGAAGATGAGCACACTTTTCATCCTGGGCCCTACTTCTTACTCTAATTCCTTTGCTGGCCAGTTTTTAAAGAAAAAGTTTTAACTACGTTTTCTGCATACCTATCTGACACCTTGCCAGTGAAAACAGTTTCACTTTACTTAAAAGCTGAAACTGCAGTTGAAAAACAAAATATACTGCAGAAGTTTGCATCTTCTAGTATGAGACTCTTGTTCCAGATCACAGAGGCAGATGCTGTTGAGATCGTTACTCAGTTATAGCACTGAGAGAACAAACTTTGGTATACCGCATTGCTATAGCTCAGTCGGGCACTCCAATTTACTGTGCTAATCCTGTGTGTGATACCTCCAAAGAGAGCTCAGCAGATGAAGAAAGTGGTATTTTGTGCAGTGCACATTTCTTTTAGGGATCCAAATATGATTTCATCTAATTTCATAGGAGGAGTTGCATTTGAAGCTCTTTTCTTAATAAAGCAATTTCATTTGAAACTGGCATTTTGGAACTCTGTGTTTCTGGTGACTTAGTTAAAATGTCAGATTATTTTAGTCTCTTCTAAAAAGAAATGCAGTTTAAAGAGAAAGAGAGTCCGTTTTCTTTTATTCTTTTTTTTTTTTTCTGAATGAGGGTAGATTTATATTAGATATTAGGAAGAAATTATTTACTGTCAGGGTGGTGAGGCACTGGAACAGGTTGCACAGAGAAGTTGTGGGTTGTGCCCCATCCCTGGAAGTGTTCAAGATCAAGTTGGATGGGGCTTTCAGCAACCACGTCTAGCAGGAGGCGTCCCTGCTCATGGCAGGGGAGTTGGAACTAAATGATCTTGAAGGTCCCTTCCAACCCAAACCATTCTATGTTTTCTATATGCATTATTTGTGTCTGGCTCTAGTAGCAGCTTCAGAGCAAAATAGCATTATAACTGTCTACTATCAGAAGAAAATCCAGGTTTTCATTTTGTAAGTCCCACTGAGGTAAAACGATGTGATCACATAAAGATTTCCAGCAGGGCAGCGCATGCCCAAATTCAGTGTGTACTCGAGTCTACATATGTGTTGTTAAGAGAAGCTTATTTTATTCAGTGAACATAGTCTTCCAGTTAAAATACAGTCTTTATGCCCCATTACTGTTTTTACTTCATCTGGTGTACAAATTGTGTTCTTCTTTTATTGATTTTTCTGCTTTTACCTTTTGCTTGAGGAGCATGTCATAAGGCTTACAGAAGATCCAGGGTGGCTTGTGAGCATTGTAGTACAAAGGACTGAAAGCTTTTTCTTTCTTTGCTTATGGAATTCTGTGTTGAAACTGAGGCATTTAAGTACAGTTGTTGAAAAGCTTCTGTTGTGAGCAGAACTTTAAAAGAAAACAATACCATAACAAGTCACTTTTTTTTATTGCTTCTCCCTGTGCAACCTGCTTTTAGCTGTTTATTTTATGCTGATTAAACAGACTCCTTTCATTAACTGCACTTCCTTAGATATTGTTTTTTCTGCAAACATGGCAAGTACCAAAAATAAAGTAATCTTTTGAGCTTTGTTCAACCTGAGGTTTTGCTAAGCCGTTCCCATGTACTCTGTAAATAATAAATATAATGTGATTCCATTAACCTAATCATCCTAGCACAGAAGGAGGATATTTGACCAAGTCAAGACTACATTTGATAATACATCCTGGAGAAGAATAAGCAGTTGGTTAGTGTAAGAAAGGAAAGTAAAAAATAATAACTAAAGCAAAAGAATAAAAAAAGGTAGGTGTATGTTTTCAGACCACTTTTTTCCATTAGCCCTTCACATTACCCCCCCCATCCTTTCCTGACATTTAGAAATATTTCTAGGGTTTTTTTTCAGGAGAGTTGTCTATCATTCAAGGTAATGTTATTTGTGTGTTCCATTATTCAGGATAATAGAATACAATGGCATGTGCTCTGTAGTGCTGGGCAGAAGCCCAGTTGCCCCCAGTGAGCGTTATTTTGGGTCTGACAGGGAAACTCAATTAGCTAGCCATAAGCTGTGTCTTGTGGAGCCACTTGGGTACTTCTGCACGATGCTCCTCGATGCGTCAGGTTTACTCATGGTGGCGCGATGCCTTACTGGCTCTGCGCTGATGAGGTACAGGACCAGAGTGCCAGGTGTCCCCTTGTCCCCCCTGGTGCGAACCTGCCCTGCCTGATGAGTTTGGCCAAGCCAGGCTCTGTCCATCCAACACCTGCACCAGGTGTCACACACAGCTGGGCTTGGGATGTAAAAGGATGGCATGAGGCAAGCATGAGTGTCTGAAACCACAGTGTAGTTGTCTAAAAACCATGTAAATCACCACTGGCTCAGAATCAACTGCCACTGTAATCAATAATGAGTGATAAACAGCCAAGCTATTATGTATTCATTCTTGTGGAATATTACCTTACCTTATGTACTCCCACCACTGTGACTGTAGATTTCAGGACAGTATAATTTAGGAAGGAAAATAGTGTTATTTAGTGTCTGAATTCCTTTCAGTCCTGGCGAATGTTGAGCACCTTGACCTTGATCCAGACAATTGTTTAAATACGTGCTGGTCTGGTGGTTCTCCTTTTCCTGCTCACTAAGTACATTGCCAAGCTCAAAATTAAAGAAAACAATAGGGTTCGTTATTCCGTTGTTGCCTACCTCACCCTAACTGTTTAATTTTTTTCATAGGCAGAAAAAAAACATACTCTGAGCCCTTTTACTCTATATTTTTTCACTACCAAAGACCTGACTTCACATCTTTTTGCAGTGAATCAAAGTATGGCAAGTTCTCTTCCACACTGACTCTTGAACACTTATGCAAGAATAACTGAAAGGTTTTGATCACCTCTTTATTGGATTAGATGTGGATCAATTTGTACTTACTTTTCCAATTCATATCTAACTAATCACTCTGGGATTTTTACAGAAAAGTAGAGGTTTATATAAGGACAAAGCTAGAGGCTGGTGTTAATATTCGTTATTCTTCAGATCCAAGTTAGTTGTATGTGTTGGTTATATTAATTAGGACTGCTAGAAATACGCTTAAGGATAGCTCACCAACTTTAAACATTTTAAACAAACTTTTCACATCTTATTTTTCTATTTTATATATTCATAAAATAATAACTCTTAAACTGTGTCTTGATATGAAATCAGTATATGCTTCCTGGCAAGTTCCTGTTGTTATTGTAATTTTATCTCACGCTTCATTACTAACTATAGTTATTCTATATTACCACATGTATTGTAATATATATATAGATATTAAAATCTAGCAATACTTACGTACTTCTACATTGCTATTTATGCAAAATACAGTATTTTTTAACTACCGTTCTGGATAAAAGGGCTTTATACTGTGACATCTACAGTTCAACTGATTTATTTCAAAGCAAATGAGATTTATTTTAGGCTTTTCAGATCTAAATTTTCCTAAAATTCCTATAATTCAGTTTTTTCCTCACTTAATAAAACAGAACTGAGTCATCCAGTGATTAAACCAAAGTGAAATTGTCCCCTGTAATAATACATTTCATGTAAAAGAGTTTTTTGGGTGTGTTAGGCAAACCCCAAATTAGTGTCTACAGGTCAAAGTATTCTTGAAGTCATACTGAAATGCATCCAACAGAAACTCAAACATGTCTAAGAAGCATTGAACCGTTGTTTTATTTATTGTCCTGATTCCATACAAGAGCTGGTCAACTGCTTTATATTTCCAGTACTTTTTAGAGCAAGAAATACTGGGTCCTTAAAATGGTACGCCAGAAACTTTGCAAGTAACAGGTCTTTCAGATAAACTGGCTGAAATCATAGGTAGACTGCATAGCTTTACTATTTATATAGCCATTCAGTCAAATGCAGAGATACAGTTGAGAAAAAGTAAGGTAAGAGTTTGAAAAATGAATAAAATCTTTAGTTGACAATTCTCCTGTCAAGATCAGTAGCAGATTTACTTTAGCTTTTACAGAAACAATGTTTAGGATAATCTGGAATGATTTAAAACTAGTAGTACATTTTATTATCAAGCTATCTAGGGGAGAATAAATATTACTATTACGTCATTAACGGTAATAAATAAAACAGTTAATAAAAAGTGAACTGCGTATGTTTTTCTACAGCCCCTTTCTGTATATATTTTCAAAAATGGCCTTAGTAGCACAAGTCCTGTCTGAGGGTAATTTGCATTTTAGAAATACCTTTTATTTGCATGAATAAGAGAGTTGGCATATAACTTGTAATCAGTGCATCGCCAGTACTTAAAAGTGAACTTGCAAGGCTTTTGCCCTCCTATTTCACTTTCCTCCCACTCCCTCATTTTCCTCACCACAGTTTTTCTTCACCTGCCTCTGGCTTGTTGGAGAAACCCAAGGTTGTGTGCATGGAACAAAGTCTGTCAGGGTGGAAGTGTCAGCCCAGGTGGTTATCTAGTACTGGCATTAACAAAAGTCATAAAAATCTCTAAGTAGAGTGGGCTGCAGGAGGAGGAACAGCAGAAATAATGTGAGGGCAATCCTGTGGGATGCTTTGGGAATGGAGCAGGGGGTGAGCAGAAGACATGGCACCCAGGGCTGTGGGTGTGGCACATCCTAAGCGTGAGGAGATGGGGTTTGTGGCTTCCCTGCTTTATTATTTTGGTCCATCTGTTCAGCTTAACTACTGAGTTGCTATGGGACCAAGGTAAATCCCTTCTGTTCCTCATCTGCAAGGTGAGGAATGGCAGCATTTCCGTGATGAGTGAATATATCCCAGATATAAAGCACTGTGAAAGAGGCAATCGATAGCATTTTGTCTGGGGGTTTAAAATGGAAAGAATGAACTTCTGGAACAGATCTGATGAAGGTTAGCCACGAAGACCAAAATTAGGTGGGGCCTCAGTCATTCACCAACCTCTTAACCCTATGATACTTTAAAAGTATTCCATAGTTCTGTACAAACTGTTTTCCTTCTGTTGAAGAAGTATGCTTGATGATTGAAATTAAATTAATTGAGAATTATGCTAATATTCCAGATCAAGATGAGCACCGCTTGCTGATACTTTCAACAAAACTGGTTGGGAGATGTAGTTTGTTTCAAATTTTAGTACTTTAAGAAAACTTTGGGCGACACTGAAAAACTGAAAGGAAATCATTAGTTCTGTGATTTTGTGTTTTTCTGTAAATTCTGGAGATCCTTTATTTAATCTGTTCTTAGTGTAAAGCAAAATTTAGTATTTCCATTCTAATTACCATACTTTTCTAGCACTGTACTAAAGTATATAAACAGACATGCTCTTATTCTAAAAAGCTCCGAACAGACTGTTGAAGGTTCTCCTCCCATTTTACTTGTCTGATTTATAGCTCGAGTTGGCAGCAATGTCTGTAGCTAAAGTTTCTTAACACTTTCTGTTACTACGTCTGTTTTCAATTGCTTATAATTTTGCCAGCTTCAGCTGCTTCCCAGTGTTTTTAGACCTTTTGGCTTGACCAGTGGTTTTGAGCTTTTATGATACTGGTGAGTTACTTCAGAAGTTTTATGGACCTCATCCTGAGCTGATCTAAATTTGTGTAACTTGAACGCTGGGCTTAGCTATACTTTCCTGGATATAATGCTACAGAAAGAAGCCCAGCTGGTTTTATTTATTTTTTAGAGAGTTGTGATGTGAATGAGAATGAGACAGACAGTAAGGAAAATGGGAGGAAGTTGGGCTGGAAACTCTACAGTCATGACATGTAGTAACTTCTTTCTGTTATTCTGGCTTTTCATGTTGCACAAGCATGTGGATTCCATTTGACTGTAGCCAGCTCTGTCCTTCATCAGGCTCAAATTCCTTGCTAGTGCAAAAGCAAACTTGAGGGGGTTATCCTAAAGGAGGAAAACTTCAATAAGTAACCTAGTGCATATTTCATTGAATTCCTACACGCTAGAGGTGGCAGGAAGAGTTGCCTCCTTTACTCAAGCAGCCCTGCTTTTGTGACCCCCAAGACAGAGCTCCCCTGCCTGCTGTAGGAGTGGATCCTCTGGGATATCTGCATTTCTGCCATTGAAAAGCCATGACGTGATGTCTGTGGCGCGGGAGGTTCCCCTTCAGTGTGGGTGCTGGAGAACAGCAGCACACTTAGTGACAGATGCGGAGTCAGAACAAGTCTGAATGCAGCAAAGTGGGTTGCTCCGCTTCCAGGGGCTGCAGTAAAACTGCACGCGTCAAAAGGGTTCGTGTGCTTAGTGCCTTAATGCCTATCACAGGATTTCTCTTAATTTTCTGAATAGAAATAATATGAATAATAATTTATTAAGAAGAATTTTGAGTCCTGAAACAATGTTTTAGCTTAACAAAGTGTACTTAACCTGCATATGTATTGCTAGTTCCTCTCAGATACAACACTTTATTTCTATTGAACTGACCCTTATTTTGACCCTTATTTAACAATTTATAGCTAAATCGTTAAAAACAAAGGCAAGCGTCTTGCACAAAGATAAAGTCTAGCTTGTTCAAGGGCATGAGACTCTTCTGAGCCAATACCTTCCTTTTAACACTGGTTTCCATATTTCCTGTGCCTTTTATTATAATTTTTCATCAAGACATTAAAAATTCTGAAATACAAAGGAATTTCACTAAAAGTTGTATGCTCTCCTTCAACATGTTCATTTTTTCTTCCTTGCAAGTTTAATTCTTTTTTTGAGGAATAAGCTATTTAAATATCTGACAGAAAACAGAGGAGTGCTGTCAGGGAGAAAACATTTTAACAATTTTTTTTTTTTCTTCAGTGAAAAATTACTTATGAGGAATATCTTACTGTATTTTTACAGATTGATCAATCTTTACCTCCTCAGGCTCCCTGTGCTTTAGGACCACATATGTTTTAGTGTCTGTGACTCAGTTTCACTATCTAGATGTTTACTTGATAATTAAACATGCACCTTAATCTAAGCATGCCTTTACTATGTGGGTTTTTTAACCCTTTATTGCAAATATGTGAGTTTGCACTGAATATTACTCTGAATGGTGTTTAGTATGGCATTCAGAAGCACTGTACATTTTTTAAAGAATTTTAATGCCCAGCACCTATCTTGATTAATTTTCTCTTGTGGTTTCAGCTTTTGGACTTTATCCTGCTTTCTTACCACCTTTTTGTCTTCTAGTTCTCTCAAAACAGTAGTCTTTGTTATTCTGAATCTGTGCTTACTCTATTTCAAGCATTTATGGGTTACAGCAGAGAAAAGTCTCTGTGTAGTATACTGTATTTATTTAATTTCCAGTACTTCACTGAAGGTGTCAGTATTTTCAAGGAGACTCTGGCGTTGCTGAAAATGTATCAGTCTTACGTAGTCAATACTATGGCTAAAATACACATGCAGTAAGTTAAAGAGAATAGTTAAGTAAACTGAACCTTAATTAAGGATTTGGTTGTTTGAGGCGTTAGTAGGGCACGTATAGTTAGTAATGCAATTGTTGCATTTTTCTTTAAAAAAGGGCTGGGCATAGGGGTTGGGAAGGACACTGAACCAGCAGTTTTTTATTCATGTCAGAAAAATCTGGTTTAATTCAGCTGTATTGGAGGCATGTTCTGTTGGATTAACTTATTAAGAAAATTGATCTGAAGAAAGAAAAAAAGATATGCCCAAAACGCCTAAGCAGATTATTTCAGTTTGAGATCATTCTTGAGTATGGTTCTCTTCGTGGTGTCAGCACTGCTGTCCTGGCCTGACCAGGGGCAGGTGATGCCAGCAGGAGAGCTGCTTTGGTCAGTTGTTTTGGTCAGTGCTGCTGCTTCTTGGCAAATTGAGGTTTGAACGTAGTGATCAGGCAGATTTCCTGCTCATGAAACTGCTGCACGAAAGGTACTGCCAGAGAGTGAGTTTGTTTAGACCAGCAAATCAATACTTTGTTGTTATCAGTGCATCCAGATGTTCCCACTCTTCACAAGTCACGTAGCTTTGTTGAGGAAAAATGTTCAGATTACCTGGGAGAGTTAACAGAGTTGCTTCTCAGGAGTCTCGCTTCTTACTCAATTTAACATATTAACATAACAAATATGACGCCTAGATCTGAGACATTCTGGATGTATTTGGGCTTTTACTTAGTTGGATTTTTGAACAGACCACCTCTCCGGTTTGGTCTTTCAAAGAACATTATAATTTTTCCAAACACTTATTCTGCTTTTCTCATCCTTCACCACTAAAAACTCTGATACTTTTCTTTCCCCTTCCCCTGCTTCCTGTTAAATTCCTGGTACTGGTTAATGAGCACATCTTTTTATATAATATCTATTATATGTATCCATATATATCTCTATATATCTATGAATATAATATTTATATAATATAATCAATGTCTCTTACTATGTGTGAATGCAGAACACCACACCTTTTGGGTTCAGACAAGCTGAGCTATCAGGAGGCAAGATGCAGCAGCTTTATCGTCCTTTGATCTATAGGTGTTAAGGATTACTTTCAGGCTAAATTTCGAAGTTTTGTATACTACTCTAAATCGGGTTTTTTTCAGAGAATTAGTTTAGAAAGAACTTCAGAGCATAGTAATGCTCTGACTGCACCCAGCAATGTGCTTTTGAGAGCTGAGTGGTATGCAGGCTGCTGTTGCCTGTATATTGCATTTGCCGGTTCTCAGGTATTGAAATCAGGTGAATTGGGATGTAACTGGACAACAAGGGCATAGCTGACCTCAGGGTTCACTGTCACTGAAAGGGATGGTCCCATGTTGTCCTCCTTTTGCGCCTTATTCTGTCCTGATTCTTAGTTGACCCCTTGGTAAACCAAAGGAGCTCAAAAAAGGGACAGAAAAGCAATAAAGTGGGGAGGGGGAGGGAACTAGGCTGTCCGCTACTGTAGCAAGGCACATCAACTTGCTGTTAAATCAAATTAGTACCACAGTGCGAGAGTACCTCTCAGTGCGAGAGAGGCACAAGAGCATGTGTCTGGGAGCAAAAGAGAAAAGAGGTAGAATCCAGAGGCAGCAAAGGATTAAGAGGACTGCCCCTCTCGGTAGCCTTTTAGGTCAGTTGAGCTGTCTTGCCAGCCCTCAATCTGGATTTTGTAGTCTTTTTATGCCAACAGTCGTGCAACGTGGATAGAGTGTGACCGACAATCTGGCCCTTCATATTCTTGAGAAAAGTCTCCCAGAAGGAATAGTATTTGAAGGAGAACACAAGATGACTCTCCTAATGGACCATGAAGTGCTGACAGGCTGCTTTTAAAACAAACAAAAGCCAAAACCGTCCAAAATCCCCACTTGTTTTTGTATGTTTTTGGATTTCAACTCCCTCAACATGTGTAGATGTCATACATAATATTACACTTTGAGAATGTTTTAGGTCATCAGTCTGTTACGTGCAGGATTAAAAATTTGTCTTAAAAAGATATTATGATCTGTCTGGAAGGCCGGTGAAAATGTATCCTTCTCATAGTTGTTAATCTCCACATCTGCCCTGCTAGAATGCTTTCATGTGATCTGCCTGTGTTGTTTTTTAAGCTTATGTGACTGATGCTAGATAAAGATTATATAGATCAAATGGGCAAGAAGTATGATTATTTTACATACAATATAAAATTCAAAAAGCATGCTTTCATCTACCCACTCTTTAAGAAAAAAAAAAAAAAGAGGGAGAAGAAAGGTGTCAGACCTTACTCAGGGGATAATTATCTTCTCCTGCACAGTGAGTTATATAAGAAACATTGAACTCATCAATATGAGAATATCCCCCCAAGTTATAAACTGAAAAAAATAGAGGGTTGATGCTAAGAACAAAGGCTTGTCAGACTAAAATGGATACAGCTGTGCGTACAATTTTAATACTGTTCATAAGGAATTACACTAAGACTTCTGCAAAAGGAATCCTGTGATCACCAAAGTGGACATTTCTGGAATTCAGAAATGCAGCAATAAAGGTGGGGTTCTTGTTCAGTGAATTTGAACGTGTCGTCCTTACACTACTACTACTTGCGTTTTGAACGCTGACACTCAGTTGACCAGGGCTTTCTGTGAGCGTAATGCCTGAGAGCTGCAGCAGCTGATGGGATGTTAAAGGTGCACCGTCACTGCAAGCAGCCCTGCCCTACAACCTCAGAGGAGCCTGGTAGCTCTTATTTGATGCAGCCAAGTTTTTAAAAGAAAAACTTCTTCATCTCCTACTGTTTTTCCCATGTTTTGTTACTATTAAGTCATTTCCTGAGCTACTTCTATGGGAAGAATACTTAGTAATTCAAAACATGTAAAGCATAGGAGGGATTCAGCTTGAGAAAATCACTTGCAAATTCCTGTTAATTTTGCACACAATTAACATGGTGCTGGCCTTTCTTAGTACTAGTCAATATGATTGATGGCTTTCTTTCAGGGCAGTCGATTTAGTTCACTGAGGACTTTGAAACAGTGACTGATAGCTCTGTAAGTCAAAGAGTAGTTTAAAGGACTGCCAGAAAAAGTACTGTGTATAAAGTAACATTTTTTGAAATTAGAAATTGTACTAAAGAGTTTAATGCAAACCGTAAATCGTTGCATCTTTTAGTGAAAGAATGTATAGCCAGAAAGTTTTAAGTCTTATTGACAATACATTGAGATTTTTTCTGTTTGTTTGACATCGCTTAGGATATAAACAGCTTTGATTTTTTTATTCTTAATCTATCAGCTAATTTGTTGCACTGAAATTCAAAACAAAGTCAAAGTGTTACCACTTAAAATACAGTTGATACATTTGCCTGTCAGAGAACAAAATACGTAATTCCAGAGAACTTTTAGGAAAACATTTACTTTGTGGGGTGGAAGGTATATTTAAAAGCAAAAGTGGTAGGAAACCCCAGATTTCTATGGTTGTGGGATACCATCCAGCCTCCTAAAGGCATCTCAGTGCTGTGAATTTGACTGACAGTCACAGACTACTCAAGGCAGGAAGGCACCTTTGGAGATTGCCTGGTCCAACCCCCTGCTCAGAGCAGGTTGTTCAGGGCCATGTCCAGTTGGGTTTTGATTATCTCCAGGGATGTAGATGAATTCCTCAGGATTTCCTATTACTTACAAAAAATACACTCTGTTCTTGCTACTGGTTGTTGTAAAAATTATTGCAAGGAGCTTAATTCTCCCCAGGTATTGCAGATTGAATTCAGGTGACAAACTTGAAGACAAACAGTTCTGCCTGGGAGCCGCACACTCAGATTCACAAGATTTATGTTCCTTTGTACCTTTTCAAAATTGTACCTAGCTTTTTTTTTTTTTTTTTT
>VZSF01007706.1:0-19401 GCA_013398295.1 Chionis minor | reverse complement strand
TTTTTTTTTTTTTTTTTTGGTGTGGCTATGCAATTTACAGGTGGTTGGGGTCTCTTTAAAGGCAGAAAGGACCACTAGAGGGAATGACCTAACTCTTCTTTTTTTCTACGTTGGTCTGCAAACTTGGTTCTTACCAGACTTAGTACTGTGTGGGTACATCTTCAGCTACATAAGGGGTCTGATCCAGCTAAAAGCAAATGTCTGGTTTTGGGGCTTTTTTCTGTGTATGGTTGTTGGGGTTTTGTTGGTTTGGTTTGGTTTTTTAGGGACTAAGATTATTTTTTAGGTGGATATGTTGAAAGATTGAAGAGAAGCCGCAGAGCTGCCTTTGGTGGGCAGAAACGTCTCAAGAAAATTTAGTCCCAAACCAATGGCTAGTAGGCCTTTCTTTCCTGTGTCCTGATCCTTTTTTTAATCATATAATTTTGCCGCTTTTACTTGCTAGTGTTGATGTCCTTACAATAATCTGCCCTGTTAAGTAAGTATGTAGGTGGATGAACCTATTTCCTTACACTTGAGATCCCTTATGTTTTCATTTCGTTTTAAATCCTATGGTTAGTGTTTCTTCCTAGTGGTAGCTCTTTCCACTGGGAACCGAGATGCCCATTTTTCCACAGATAAATTCTGGTTTAGCACGCCCTTGTCCTCCTTGTCCTGCCTTGTTTCTCACAGGGCTGTTTCTCACTTTTTTTTTTTTTTTGGTTCCTTTGTTCTTTTTGGCATTTTTTTTCCCTTTCTTACACAGGCTTTCCCAGAGGCCCGCTCAGCCCTGCCCTGCGGTGGGGGTCGGTTGGAGCTGGCTGGAACCGGCTCTGTCTGGCTCAGGGCAGCCCCAGCCGCTCCGCACAGGGGCCTCCCTGCAGCACACAACCTCCTCCCCAACAGCCCAGCCTGGGCATCCCCACTGAGCACAAAATGTCAGTCGTTCCACTGAAAATTTTAAAGCATAAAAGATTGTACAAAAAAGTTCATATTTACCTTTCCACAGATTCTTGAGGGGATGAAAGTATGGAGGTCTACCACCATTTCTATGAAAACGTGGTGAGCATCACACAGCAGACAGATAAGTTTGTGCTGTTTAGGAAATTTCCTTACCTTAATTGACTAAATGTACCAAGAATTTTTCTTTCTAAAAGTAATGTCAGCACGTTATTTTTTAAATCAGAAGACAGCTAGCACGCATGCAGCAAATTAAAATGTTTTCCTCTATTTCCTTTCCTTTCCTTAGAACACAAATAGTTTTCTGCTCTGTTCAAGATGGGCCACATCATCCCCTGGGGCCTTTCTTGGCTTGTGTTTTTGTGACTCTTGGGATGGGGACAGTGATGGACTTTGTGGAAATTTTGCAGCTGGACCTTTGCTAATCTGCCTTAGAGCAGGTAAAAAGCCTATAGGAATAGTCATATGGTATTTCACATGCACGTAGTATTTCCAAATAGTTAATGTCATTTTTTGTCTTATTTGTACCTATTTGAAATAAACATACAAATCTGACGATAAACAGAATATATGTCAATTATGTTTGCACTTGTACCTGCCAGCAAAAATTTCAAAGACAGGGACAAGAAGCTACTCGGGCATTAGGAAATGATATTATTCCATTTTTCTAATATTTCGGCAGAATACACAGCTCATTTGTCAGACTTACTGCTTGTCCTTCTTTGTGTGACATTGCATTGCTAAAACAGTTGAGCAGTGACCTGTACAAATCAATGGACTATCTTCTAAATACTTGACAGATGGGTATGGATGAGTTGCACGCTGTTAGTTGGTTCGTCTGTGTTACTAACGAATATTCTTGACCACGAGACGCCAAAGATCAGAGAACAGGAGGCAGCCCAGGGCTGCTTTTCTGTCTTACACCGTCTTTGTGGCTGTCTCAACTCCATCAGGCTTGCATGCTAAAAGGAGCAGCAGTGGCAGTCTGATAATTTCTAATCTCTCCTGACATCAGTAGGTCCTGTGGTTAAGGATACATGAACAAAGAGACATGGAGGAGGAAAAAAATGTAACTTCGGAGAAAAATGCTTTGTGTTTGGACGTTTCGCTTCTCTTACCTCCTTCAAATGTACTTACTTATATAGAAAACTGCCTTACTATATATAGGAACCTTCCTGCATTTTGCTGCCCTGTGTTGTTTACATGTTACTGGTATAGTTCACTGGGATCTTGATGTGTCTATGTTTCCGTGAAAATTTAGCTGTGGAAGGGTTACTTGGCCAGTTAATTAATGTGCTAGTTTCAAAGCATCAGAGTGCGTTAAGGGCTCCACTTCCAGAAATAATGTGTATTTATAAATTAGTTTGAATTGGGTGAGAACTTTGGCTTGAGAGACAAAGCTTGTTGGAGATTCTTATGTTACTTTATTAGCCTAGGTGACACAGTTGGAAAATGCAGATTCTTTGGCTCTCAGGCACCAAGGTCAGAAACAGCAAACTTCAAGCTAATCACAGAAGAGAAGAGTTGCTTCAAGCTTAACTTAATTATATTAGGAATTAAAGAGAAAACTCTTGTTGGTACTTTTTAGAGCAGAGGTGAATGTGAGCAAGTGGAGACTTGTTAAGGTCATAGAAAATCTTTAACGCTTTGTAAATGAAAAGTCCCGAGAAGAATGAAATGCTTTTAATAGCAAATCTCTTGCTGTCAGGAAGAATAGTTCTGAGACCAAAAGGAAGTACAAAGGCTGGCTTCTTCCATCTCTAAAGACTTATACACTTCTATTCATCCCTGAAGCTTAACTCCCCACCCAATTTCTACTATATTTCTGTTTAAAGTCACTATGTTACTTGCTCTAGCCTCATATGTTCCTTAGTAAACTCTTAAGCCATGCTAAAATCTTGTTATACTTCCATCAACTGTTAAAAGCAACAGGTTTTGGAACACATTGATGCTGTTTGATCAAAGAGAAATCATTTAGCCTAAAAAGTTAGTGTTAGAAGAAATCCTAATTACTAGAGACTTCTGGTGACTGTTCTATAAATACACACGTTATTACAAAGAAAGGAAAAAAATATTTCATCAGTTACCATCTAAATTATACAAAGATGTGGTTATTTAAAAAAAACAGGGGAAAAAAGTGTAGCCTGTTCTAAATGACTAAATCAAACAAAATACAGATGGATCTCTGCTTTGCCTTTTGGGAGAATTAGGGAAGGAAACATCAAGTAGCCGTAATTTTTTATTTGCTTATCTTGGTCATTAAAGGCATCAGGATTTTAGTTGTTTAAATACTATTTCACTTATGTTGTACTTATAATGGGCTTCATACAGGTGGTGTGAACTAATAATTGGTTGACTAATATTGATCGGAGATGGGGAGAAATAACAGCAATACAGCTGTATAGTCCAAGAAAAATTAAAAGAAATACTGAAAGTTAAATAGCAGTTGTTGTTGGCTCTACTCCCTTTTTTAAATTAATTTGAATGAAAAACTACATACAACTAATACGAAATTTGGCACAGAGTTAATATGTATACTGTAAGGATGCCTAGAACTTTTGCCATAACTATAGAGACTCCAAGGCAAAATTTTGGTTAAGAAAAACCTTAGCTTCTTGATAGCACAAAACGTTTTCCCTAGATCTTCCCAGCTATGTAAGATTTTCCTTAAGTCAGAGAATCATAGAATGGTCTGAGTTGGAAGGGACCTTTAAAGTTCGTTTAGTCCAACCCCCCTGCAATGAGCAGGGACATCTTCAACTGGATCAGGTTGCTAAGAGCCCCGTCCAACCTGACCTTGAATGTTCCCAGGGATGGGGCATCTACCACCTCTCTGGGCAACCTGTTCCAGCATTTCACCATCTTCATCGTAAAAAATTTCTTCCTTATGTCTAGTCTAAATCTTCCCTCTTTTAGTTTAAAGCCGTTACCCCTTGTCCTATTGCTACAGGCTCTGCTAAAAAGTCTGTCCCCATCTTATAAGCCCCATGTGAGTACTGAAAGGCTGCTTTAAGGTCTCCCTGGAGCCTTCTCTTCTCCATGCTGAACAACCCTAACTCTCAGCCTGTCTTCATAGGAGAGGTGCTCCATCCCTCTTATCATTTTTGTGGCCCTCCTCTGGACCTGCTCCAACAGGTCAATGCCTGTCTTGTACTGAAGACTCCAGAGATGGATGCAGTGCTCCAGGTGGGGTGTCACCAGAGCAGAGTAGAGGGGCGAAATCCTCTAAGCGCTCTCCAATACACTAATAAAACATGCACCAGCTTGGTTGCCAAAATTAAAATTATAAGAGCTCAGTAAAGCAGGCCTTCTGTTTGTGAAGACACTGCGTGAAGGAACAGCTAGAGACAAGAAATTGTCATTTTCCATAAGCAGAAGGTTCTTCTTATGTGCCATGGCCATGATTTTAAAAGTTACTGTTTAAAATTATTAAAGCATATATGCTTCCTTGTGCACACAGTAAGTTAAAGAATAGATTTTCAAATGCATTTTCTGCCGCTAATCCAAAGAAAGCATGTTTTTACTTCTAAGCAAATACAAGCTTAAAGGAATAATTAGACACTTGTGTGTTATCTGCAGAAAGAAAAGGTAAAAATCTATCCATTTACTTATGCGGGGAGAAAGAGAATTGGTTCTTGTTCTGATTTGCAGGCTCTAGGCTACACAGCTATTAGCATAGAGTATATTTGGTGTGGTCCAAAAGCAACAGAAACTATTTTTACAACAAAATTAACTGGGTATTTCACATCTTGCTTAATAAAGGATTTAAAAATCTCTTTTTTTTTTTTAGTTTATTTTTCTACCCATATTATCAAGGAGACAAAAAGTTACGGAACCTGTGTAAGAACCAAACTAGTTCTAGTAGTATTAGTGCTGCTTCATTTTTACAGCAATATTAAGTTGCGTAAATATATATCTCGCATCAGGAGAGTTGATGGGAGAGACTGAGGGCAACGTGAAATGCAGTCCTGATTCATCACCAGGAGATTTAATGTATAATTTCCTTGATAATTTCCATAAAAAGTGGTAGCAGTATATTATCATATACTTACGAGAAAAATGAACAGCACGGCTCAAAAAAGCTGGGCAATTAATTAAATGATATGCTTGTTCATCTTGCAGGTCAAGCACTTAATTGTGCCAAGAATTGCATTGAAATCATGCATGCCTCAACTTAGACCTTTTGCCTCCCAAGAGAATTCCTCAGGTCTTACTGTGTATCACGCTTCCTGTGGATGCCAGTCTAATGCTAGCTAATCCTGTTAGCATGTATAATAGATACAGTGATATCTGGAAATCTGAATCTGTATTCAGCAGTTCTACACAGCAGTGTAGGAGAAAATTGAAATCTTTGTTGCTTCTTGAACATGAGAGCAAAATATGATTCATGGTTAAAATTAGTGTCATGTGCTTCGATAATTCATACTTCATAGGGTGGAGGAATAACTGCAAGCTAGGATTAAAGATTTTTCAGCTGCTTTTTCTACATTTTAGCTGTACAGTGAAATCGTGTTTGAGTGAGTTACAGCTTTTCAACTCCTCATGCCCCTATATGTATAGGAGTCATATGTATAGAATACTTTTCCAGTGCAATTTTCCTTTTGGATTTGATGTTTTCATACAAATCTTCATCAGAATGGTGTAACTGATAAAGATTGGTTTGAATTTTTAACTTGTTTTGTAAGGTGGAAAAAGATTTCTTCAGTTTAAGAACGCTGGGTCTTCAGAAAAAGTCTAGACAGTGCAAAAGCAGTCTAGTCAATGGTGGCTGGTTCTTTGTTGGCTTTGCTCCTATCCTAAAATACAGAAGGTCTAACCGTAACCCCAGTCAGTCTAAATACCAGTCATCGTTTGTGGCAGTAAATTAATGCAAAGATCAGGACCAGTTGAGTTGCAGGGTTCATTTCGGAGAAGCTCATAGTTGTAGTTATTATTCAGAAAGATTCAAATAGAATTGTAATGTAAGTGCTCTGTTGCAAATGTATTAACATTGCTCATAACTTGTAGTGCAGCATATTGTACTCCAAGCATGTATTTTATTAATAAGTATATGTGTTTTTTCCTCAAGAACTTGAGAAGTTTGTTGACATGTTTCAAGAAGATTGAAAATATTACTAATAAGCAAAAACAAGGTTGGTCTTTTCGAAGTCTGTTTTTTATAGAAGTACTCTTATCAAAAGATGAGGCTGGTTAAAAAATTGCTTATGTATTACCTGAGACAATTGCTCAAAATCAGGATTTACGGTTTTGTAAATATTTGTAAGTGATGTCAGAGTTTCCTCAGCTGTGAGGAAGCCAATTGGTAAGTACGTGAACCATTAAGAGTCCCCAGAACAATGGCAAATGGACTTGTGCCTGTAACAACAAAACAACTATGTATTAGATGAAAAATGTACAGGGCAAAGTACATTCTTGGCTACATCCCAGCTGCTGCAAAGATTTGTCCTCTTTCTTTTCAAAGAAAGAAATAGATGTTTTTCAATTTCCTGTTAGCATTCCTTCTAGAAACTGAAATGTTTCCTTCTTTACAGGATCAAAATCTTTTCAGAGATGAAAATGATGATCATACATAAAGATCCAGCAGGATTGGGAGATCTGTTACAATGACTTCAAATAATACAATAAAACATATATTAGTATATTATATACATCTAATTTGTAGAATAACAGAAGGCTTTCTTCCCTTTAAGCCTACTGTGAAAGAAAAAGAATTCCATGCTTTTAAACAAAATTAATCTCATTTAAATAGAATTGACTTTGTTCTTCAGTCTGGAAGGAGGACTAAGTCACACTGTTAAAGCAATGGTCTTTAAATAGTGTGAAGGTGTAAAAATAATAAATATAGATGCAGAAATGTCTGTCCCATAAATGAGTGTTACATAGGGTTTATTTTACCATCTCTGTAAAAGTGAAAAATGTTTTCTCTGTCTTTGTAATCTCCACATTCAACAGATAGGAAAAGAGGATTGGTTTTCCAAGGATGTTATGTAGAAAGTCATTCTTTCTTGGCATCATGTCTCACTGATTACTAGTACAATACCACAGGCATCTTCAAGGCTTTGTAAGCCCTGTGGTACAGACTGTACACGTAGTAACCATTTCTATACAGAGCTTTCAGATTATAAAGGCACAAAAAAATAGGAGGAATGGAAAAGGAAGCAACTTAAGAGGAGGCCAAAACATTCCATTTGTTAAATTCCTGACATTTACTGACAATGTTACTTCTTGAAGGTCTTCTGTGATAATATTTTAATGACAGTTTGTTTATTTCAAAGCTAGCCTTGTTTAGTCTGTCAGTGAGAGCTTCCACTATTCCTTTATATCTTCAAGAAGAAAACTTGAAATTTGCAGTTTCACTTTTTTCACAAGATCATTTTGTAAAAGACAGCACTGCCCTAATCAGGATCCCCATTTCATATAAGAGGAAGTTAATGAAGATCATTGGGTATTTTTATTCCAGGTGATTGCTGGAAAAGATCCCATACCTGACTCTTTTTAGACTTGACATTCACTGACAAGCCAGTCTTTAGGACCTCTCCTGCCACTTACCCACTCTTCACAGCTTCTGTAATGGACAGGACTTCAGTCAAAAGTTCATTGCCTTTGCACAGTTTCTGGCCTCTAGCAATTCTCAACTTTTTGTTCCATCTGTCTCGTTAGGTTGGAGAATTTTTGTGGGTACCGAGAAATACATGAATATTTTTGAGATCACCTGACATAAGTGATGTTTATGTATTCCTCAGGAGACACTGGTGTATCCTTCATGACAAAACAGGATAGCGTCCTCGCACCTATACTGCTTGTTCTTTGTGTTCAATATTTTCAATAGGATTCATTGCTGAAAAGATAGATAGATAAACTATTCATTACAAACTGACCTGCTCATTCAGATCTTGAGTCCTTTCAGACCATCCTTCTATAGTGTATCCCAGGAGTACAAAGTTCCCTCTTTTGGCTCACTCATTTATTGTTGATTCAATGAATTCACGTTGCTTGTACGCAAACCTCATCCCTTTCTGACCTGTGTGCTTCTGGCCATTTGGTAAGAACAATTATAAGTCTGAAGCATGAAAAACACATGCTTGATAGCTGCAGTGGTGACTGATGCTGTAGTGGGTCTTTTTGTTCTACAATAAAGTCTGTCCTATGCATAATCAAGGAATTTGTTTGAGAAGAATCCCAGGCTCCAAGTCAAGAAACCGTTTTAAAATATTTAAAATTTTTTGTTGAATTCACTGCTGCCTAGAATGAAAATAAATATGTGCTTAAAGAGTTAGCTTTACTGGGGTGCTTTCCTGGATTGGGACCTCTATTGAATCACAGTCCTATTTAGTCTACATTTTTAAATTCTTGCTCGTTTCTCTTGTGAATACTTTGCTGTCTTAGTTGTTATGAATAGAGCTCTTTGTTTTCTATATCTGGGATTTAGTCTAAATAATGACCTCCAATGAAGTACTTCTGTAAGGTCACAAATGCCTCTCAGAGCCAAGCTAAAGTAAACATCCTAAATAATGATATTTTATTTTTTATGGACCTAATATATCACTGACAAATATTGAAAGCTCCCCAGTAAGGGAATGGCAACTCACCACCTCAGTTTCGTTGACCTGCAGGCTGCTTTTCCTTCTGTAGAGTTCGTTTAATTGCAAAGAACTGAACTCTGAGTACTTGCATACAGCACATATGGCTAATTTAAAGCCGTCGAGTTTGCTTCAGAAGAAAGTGGTTAAAATAGGCTGGTTCTCTATGGGTGACAGTCCCTCAGCCAGGCAGTGTAGAGACCTTCCGTTTTGAAGTGCTCGCTTCTGATCCCAGAGTATGATGGGCCTTAGGTAGTCTGACACTGAGATGCTGAACGGAAGACCTGCTTTTTCCTTTAAGGAAAAATGATAAACTGAAATCCTGAATAGTGTGTTATCTGATCCCGTTATTAGGGAAGCCTGCAGCTGTTCATATTTTCTCTCCGCAGCACGTGTCATTGTGGCAAATGGAAAATATTTTCATCCTCTAGGATTACAGAGCTGCTGAAAAGCCATAAACAAAACATAACTAGAATTGTGCATGTAAGTGACAGTTAATGCGATCTCTCAGAAGAGGGTGAGGCAGAGAGGAAAAATATACAGGACAGAAATCATACTTTCACTTGCAAAAATACACTTCAGAGAGAGTTTCAGAGGAAATTATTACACGTATCGGTGGAAATTTTTTGCTTCAATTGTTCTCAAACTAAACACAAACATGTAAATCTGAGGAAAATGCTTTTTATCAAGAGAAGTGTGTGTGTACATAGGTATGTACTTAAAAGAAAAACCCCAGTGTGTAAAGCGGGGATCCATTTAAAGTCATCCTTATCAGAAGAGAATCACAGCAATGTTAATGCACTTCAATGGTCTCTGTTCCAGGGGTATCTGACAGACTTGCAGGCCTTATTGATAATGAAGGAGAATGTGTCAATACTCCCACTTTAAGATCTGATTCAGAAGCAAAGTGGTTTTTTCAGCATCAGACAGGAAAGTCTCTGTCTTGATTCTTGATTTCATCAGGCTAAGGCCCTAATCCCAGTGGCCTTACTCTTTCCTTGTGAGGAGAAGGTGGCTTTAGCATTTTTTTCAGCGTTGCTGATCCTTTCCACATTCTATCCCTAATTTATCCCAGCAGTATAGATGTGCTTAATGAAAAAACAATTACTAACAAAATAATTTGGAAACTTCCGTTTTGTGTATTGTGGCTGTTTGCAGTGCCTTGAAACAGGATTGGCGGCTCACACCACAGCGACAGGAGAAGCAGGGTGGTGCTGTTTGTCCAGATGCAGGGGAGAAGACACAGCACATCCTCTGCTTTTCATGCTAAAGATGAAGGCAGTGACCACTGAATTTTATCCAGACCACCTCCGGCCTATCTAGAGGTCTCCCATCTTCCTCGTTTCCCACAGTCATGGCTCTCATTGGAATGACACGGCAAAGCAGAAGCACATTGCCAGTGTTTCCCAAACCTCACCTTCCAGCCACCCTGCTTTCCATTGCACACCTGCAGAGCAGGGCTGCTGGCAGATCCCACTATTACAGGCTTCCTTTCGTGGGACATCATTTTGGCACTCCTGCACAGCAGTGACACAGGTACTGCTGAGTGAGCGGCACCGCGCATCATTTGCATGGGTGCTGCGCCTGCTGGAAAAAAGAATTTCTTAATAACTTAAATAGGAAAGTGGTAGTCACAGCATGTGTGGGGGGGAGGATCAATTCACTGAGGGGGATGTCCTAAATGTAAAAAAGATCTAGCAGTGCCAGAAACCACTCGTGCAGCTAATTAGAGGTGACCTGATAATCTGGTTTTTTCATTTGCTGAATGTTTGAACAGAGAAAACCAGAGGCATGGAAGGGAAGGCAAGGCAAGGCTTTAGAAACCTGCTTTTACTCTTGGCATCTACCATTGCTTGGTTCCAGTGGGCAGCTGCCCTCGAGCCGGCCTGGCAGAGCTCTGCTGCCAGCCAGCCCTTCCCAAGGCAGAAGAAGTCGTACCAAAGTTCCCAGTTGTGCCACCATGCATGAAACCGCATGGGATGTTGGTTTCAAGTGCAAATGAACAGAACCCCAAAATGGCATGATCTTCTGTCTTTTGCAGTGGTGATAAGGCTGTTTGGTGACTGTGAGTAGTCCCCAAATCTTTCTAGAAGGCATTACTTTGTGGCTAAATATGGGCTAATTCACCTCTGTTGCTTTTTCAAGAATTCAGACTAGTGTCTAGAAATAAACCCAGACATCTAGGCACTGAAACAAGAATAATATTTTAGGACTTAAAAAGTTAATTCTGAAGATATAAACTGTCTACTGTATAATAAAAAAAAAAAGTGACATTGTTACTACTTAAAAAACAATCTGATGAATGTGATTTGGTAACCAGCTGGGACTGAGTGTTCACCTCCTTACTGAGTGCGCACAATAAAAATAACAAAAGTGGAAAAAGGGTTTAAAATGCCATTTGCCTGTTTAGGTGACAGGAAGGCCACAGTCAGCAGAGTTGGAAATGTATATTTCACATCATGGACATTGAAAACATATGACATACTTCTAGCATCAAATCTGTCCATTGCATCAGATCACATTTTCAAAGATGTACTGTTGAATTCATAGCTTTGATTTACAAAGTGTGTTTTGGTGAACAAAAGCTATGAATTTTATTTTTCCTTTCCATCTTTTTTAATTCTGCCACTTAGAAAGCAGTGTCATATCAGTACAAAATACCTGGGCATCCTTCATAAAGAGATTTTTACTCTCTTGCTTTCCCTTTTGTTTGGCATCAGCTCTTGGGAACATATTGCAAGGTGAACAGTGACTTTTACAATGTTAATTCTAGGGCATCGGAGGAGTATAAATGTGCAGAAACCAGACAAAAAGGGGCATTCATATCTTTGCAAGTCTGGATCAAGGGAGGGAACAGTTTTTTATTTATAGTTGGGCCTTGGTTAAGATTCTGTTTTATTGCATTTGGCTATCATGCAGTTATGAATTTCACTTTCATTTGACTGGTGACAAAAAGTCATGATCTTTCTTCACACGTTGGCACTGAAGTGCTGTTGGCACATCCACAGCGCGGACAGCAAGTGCCAGGACTTGGCACACTCAGGTCCAGCAATGTTTCCAGCTCCTGTGGTGCATTTGGGATTGGTCGGAAGTGCTAGATTTCACTTTTAGCTCGCAATCCCAGAAGGACCCCACAGCAGACAAGGATTACCATTGTAGATATCAACTACACCTTATCCTGCTAGTTTGTTCTTCATACTTTCCCCTACCATAAAGCAGATGTGTACTACATGCTAACTGTAGCATGTAGTCAGAAAATTCCCAGCTTATTTCTGACATCTATTACATATCCAGAAGGGGACAAAATTCGAGGTATATCTCATGCAATTAACTTTTTTCAAGTGTGTCTTTCTTCTTTGCTTTGGAATACAACTTTGGCATGATGAGAGGAGTCATAGCAATGCGGTTCAGCATGGAGATAGCTGAAGATCAGATCCACAGTGACCTCACAATGTCTGATGGAAACAACTGGTTGTGTCTCAAGGCGGTTGGATGTTATCATTCCCTGGGGGGTAAAAAAATGCCAAGCTTTTTCCTTAGAATTGTTGGAATAGATAGCCTGAAAGCATGAAACTTCATAACTGTCATGGCTGCTGGATATTCTCATGACTTCAAAACTTACAGGACCATGTAGGTTGAATATGGGCTACTATAAAATTTGTAATTCAAAAAAGTGAACAATTACAAAATCTGTCTTTATAATACCCTTTTATCTTGCATGCTTCTGTCCTGCAGTTTGAGTGTTTCAATTATACCATCTAAGAGGGATCACATCTGAATGACATGTTATCACTTATTTTGAAGTATAGGAACATAGGTAATTTTCTCAATGGAATGGCTGTGTGAGTGGTTGGCGAGCTTACTGAATTTCTCATTCAGAAGTTAGTATGGAGCTAACATCCATTTTACAAATGGAACAAATGGCTTGTAGGAGCAGGTGGCTGTTCATAGGAATTACTCCAGCAGGTCTGAGTTTATAAGGGAAGAATATCTTGTGCTCCATTTTAGTTATGCCTATACAGTTTCACTACAGATGGCAGTAGCAGTTTCCCTTGCAAGGCTTCTAAAGACTTCACTGATTGACCATAAAGCAATTGTTTTATGTCTTCCCCAGTGCACAAAAATCAGAACTGTGCCTAAGGAATTCTGGAATTCCTTTATAGTTGCAAGAACACTGAGGCTGCACCATAAGGTGTCTAAAATACTGCTTTCCTGTAATGCAAGCTTAATTGCAAATTATCATCTGACAGTATATATAGTACATAATGCCAAATCTACTAAAATATGATCTTTAAACTTATTTCATTTTGGTTGTAATCTTTATGATTTATTACGACAATTATTTCTGTGGCTCAGTTTGGAAAGCTATTGTACTCCTTGTCTAGAGACAACAAGAATTAAAACAAAAAAAAAGTATTTCCTGTTATTGTAGTTGATAAGGAAAGTTTAAAAAAAGACCATCTTAAAAAGGAGCTGCCAATTAAAATGTTGCCTTCTAAATAATTTTTTGAAACATACGTTTGTTGCTTGACTTTTTTAATATTCAAGCCACTTCTAATATATTTAAAGATTGTTTCAGAAGTTTAAATTTTGTCATTTACTTTTCAAACCAACGGCCATATGCCTTTGTAAATCTTGAATGCCTTGGTATAGTTTTATAGCACAGAGAAACTGATCAAGGAAGAGATTTAAAAATTGGTCTAGAATGAGAAATTAATGCCAGTTAAGATTTTTTTTTTCCCCAGTACCTGGTAGAACTTCATTGCCTCGGTGAGATTTCTCTCTGTTCCCTCATCTCAGACTGCCCAGCAAGACGGCTGTTGTTGGGATAATATGTATAGTGGGGATTGTGACTATTTCATGGAAATACATGTACATATAATTCTTCAGATAATTAATCACATCTATACTGTGTCATATCTGGCACACTTACAAATCCATGACAGATCTGGCCAGATTTTGGATCTCCCTTTGGGAAAATACAACTACTGTATGTCAAATCTTGCCAAATTACTGCATGTAAAATCCCCACTCTTGCTACAGTGGTAATAAGTCATATTCAAATATTTTTCCTACCGTTTTAATATGAATATTTAGTTAATAAACTAGTTAGTTTGTTATTTTAAACTGGACAGTGTCTGCAATTATTGATGGAAGAATGCTAGTTTACACATGGTAATACTCTAGACTTGTATTTCTAATGAACAAAAGTATGTTATTTAGAGGGAATAGAAGCATAGTTTACAATTATCTGAAAACTAGTGTTTTGTTCTGTATAAATGTTGTGGAGAAAAATTACCTGTGACTCTATAGGTGCCAAGTGATGACGTGATGTCAGTTAATTTTTTTAGTCTGTGGAGTCACAAGTCACCATCAAGATCTGAACATTAAATTAGTGAAAGAAAAAAAAATTAAACTGATTATTTTATTTAAAATTCAAATTTATTTTACTTGTGTGACATGCCAAGGGAAAAAATGCTTTGTAGTTCAGTGACATCTTGATTGTTTGCAAACTACAGCCTATCGTCTGTAATAACTCCCATTTTGGAAGACAAATCCGTGTACATGGGAAGGGATACATTGCCTTGCACCCCTCTGATACTTTCCAGAACTGAAAACCGTAGCCAACATTAAAGGCATTCTGTCATGATTTCCCTGTAAATTTGACACCAGTGATAAAAAGCAGCCCTGCAGCACCCACAGTTAACCGCTAAATTTCAGGCGCCAGTGGCATGATGTCGTTCCATGTCCATGAAATTACCCGTGGCATGTATTTCCCCCTCCAAAAATGCTGGCGTTCAGAGTACCTGTAGGAAAGTGGCTGCGCCCTGTCAGTATCTCAGAAAAATGAAATTAGTTGAAGGTAGATGCAATGGTAAAGAACAAAATGCCATATAATAGTCGTGTAGCATCCAGAAAACTGATATCCTTATTGCAAAGTGAAAGAGAGACGCCAGTGTAACAACTATTAGAGGAGAGAGCTGATGGGTTTAAACTGAAGCATGTGGGATGTGGGGGACATTTTATTTGGAGTTCTTCTTGGAATCCTTCTGGAATAACATATGTAGGCAGTATGTCATTTCCCTCTATATCTGCCACCTCATTAATACAGGCTGGCAGCAGGAAAAGAAAAAGAATGTGCAAGCAAGGCTTGCTGTGTATAGGAAGAGAGGCTTTTGCATGCTGTAAAAGTAGGTTTCCTTTGGGTGTCTATTCTGTGTTATCACTACTGATCAGGGAAAATAGTGTTTTCCTAAATATTTGCCCCTCGATTGTGACGCCTATTTGAACTGCCACAAAACCTACCAACCAGCGTATGAAAGCCTGGCCTTCAGGTAAATACCAGTTTTGAGTTTCTAGTTTCAAAATGCTAGCGAAGTGAAAACCAAAGGAGTTTGTCTCTGGTTTAGGGCGGAAGTGCGTAGTGTATATGCATACCCTTGTACAAATACAGAATTTGGACTGGGGGTATAACAACAGATGGTTACTGGGGGGAAGGTTTAATAACACTGTGCTCACACCTAATATTTCCATGCTAACAGCTGTGCAGCAAAGTTATGCTACTTTGGGCTTCATCCCCACGAGATGCATAGAGGTCTTCTGTCTTAGGACTGGGAGTTGTCAAAGGTGGACTATGGGGACCTCATTTGCACAGGCTCCATAACTTGTAGCTGGACACCTGGGGGTTTTTTGGTCTGTGTCAAGACATCTGCAGCAGGTTTACTTTTCATCTGCAAAGTAGCTGGCTTGGTTCACAGCTCGGGTCGAGAGTCTCTCAGGGGCTGCAAGGCTCACAAGGCCACGAAGGTTGTGAAGATTTGTCTTTTGCTTTGCCATTGTCATTGCTTTGGACCTGTTGAGCTCCAGCATGGTTATTTTTCTTCTCTCACCTGTACCTCCATGGATGAAATACATGAATTCTGACTAATTCAAAGCAGGACTGAATTTGGTGTCCATCTACTTCTTCAGTACAGACCCCATATTTTGTCCAGCATGAGTCAAAATAGGAGCTGTCACAGGCAAGTAAATGATGGCACATTTCATGCTAGGTGGTGGTGAGATGACTCTAAAAGGTTACAGGAATATAACAGAGTGTCACATAGGAAAGGGACCGTCTTTCTTACACCTTCACATTAATTATTTTTATGTTGCAGTCACAGCTGACTTCCTTGCTTGATTTGTAAGGTGTACGCCAATGGAATGTAGCTTTTTAGTTTTTAATTAGTCTCTCTTTGCAGCTTGTGTATGGAAAGATTCATAATAGTCCCTATTTGATGAAGTTTTGAAATTATCTTGCATCATCCGTTTGTATAAAGTATGTTCTCTGTATTTTTAGCACATTAGAGTGACGGTAACTTCTTGTAAGTTAATTTCAGGAGTTTAGAGAGAAGGAAAAGTGTTACAGTTTCTATTTCTTTTAGGTCTTTTATGACCTAAACTGTTTTTCATCATGGAACCTATTGCTCAAACAGTTTTCTGAAAAGAAAATGGTGTTTACAAAGTAAACATTTTTTCTGGCTGCAAGATTGTTTGCTGTCCAGGAAGCAAACACATTCTAGTTCATTACGTATATTTTGAGTGTATGAAAGGAAAATAAGTTTATACATTTTAAATGTGCAGCTCACAGACTTTCCGGCTGGATCCCGCTTGGGAGTCATAACACATTTCCAGGACCTCCCCTAGTGAGACTCCTCAGATATCAGAGTAGTAGTGACTCATCGACCGCAGGAGAGGCAATTGAATTAAAACTTAAATATTTATGTGTCTGACTCACTCAAATTGCAAAACAAATACAGCCCGATTTCTGGGTGAGATATCTGGGTTTCTCAAGAGAAGTCGGAGCTGGTATTTCAAGAGCTGCAATGGTCTGAATTTGCCTGTTGGTCCTTGCCTTCACAGCTCTTTCTTTTTTTAAGTGTTTTCCACAGCTTTAGAACTATGGAAGTAGGGCTGTTATAGCTTAGTTATTAAATATATCTGCAGTACTTGACAGTAGTGACAGAAATGGAATTTCTATCACATGGTTGAGCACGCTCTTTTGCATTTGTAACTATTGCTTTTGGATGTACTGAGGGTCCGAGGTAAAGATGGCTGTAAACATTACTGCATTAGAACACTGTCTTCCTCCCATCACATCCCAGAGAAACAAATGACCATCCGAAATGAAGTACAATGAAAAACCGAGCAAAGAATGCGATGCTGTCACTACTGCTGCCAAGCAGTGTTTTTGTCAAGTCCAGAGATTGACAGTAACAGCCACTGGGTCAAATGTCTTGCTCTCCCCAGCACAGCATCAAGGTCTTTGCAGAAAAGTTGAGCTTGATCCTCCAAATTTGTTTCTGATGCTGGCCTTGCTAACCAAACACAGCACAGATGTTGCTGCCCGCGCTCCACTGCCCCTTCCCCCAGCAGTCAGGTGCTGGGTCTGAGGCTGTTTCATTCTTCCAGGTCAGTCTGTTTGGAGAAGGCTATAATATATACCTAATTACCCTACAGCTAAGAAAGCCTTAGCAGAGCCGACGTATTGAAAGCTGAGCATGTGCTTGCTACAGTCATAATTTGAACCGAAGTATTTTATTACACATTTTCTGGTCCAAAAATCCCGATTTCCAGCTTGCCTTTGAACAAGAAGTACAGGGACTTGTCTGTCATCAGCAAGATATGAGGTATTTCATGAGACCACAAATAAAATTGTTGCTCTGCAAACCCAAGTACAGCAAGTGTTTGCTTTTCCTGTGTTGCCCTTTTCTGAACAACACAAAAGCGCGATCTGAAAATATAACCAAATGGTTCTATTCAGTGTTCTTTATTTAAAGAATGTCTGATGTGCTACTGCCAATAATTATCAGCTCTTCACAGCCCTTGGAAAAAAATATATGACTTGTACCCGTTGTCTTTTTTTTTTTAATGTTCTTATTTAGCCTCAGATCAGAAATATCTTCTGCCACTCTTATTTCTAGGTCTTAAAAAAATTTATAGCTTTGGCTTCAAAGATGGCATCAATATGTTCAAGTTTAAATTCTACATGTATAGATGGATTATCCAGATGTAAGTCGTAATACTGTCTCATTAGGCTCCTTTTGTGATTCTGAATCGCTCTGCTATGCAATGTGTGTTGTTTATCCTTTTTCTTCTGGTTGTAGTAAGGATGATTTCACATATTAGATAAAATCAACTTAAGCTGGATTTTTGGCAAATCTTTTATTCTTTGATCAACTTCAGCTTCACAAATGCTTCAGATTAAATTTCAATAATCGGCCCCATCCCTAGTTGTGGTCGTAACTGCAGCTCAGTATGGCACAGTTGCATGTAAAACAAAGTTCACATTTCGATATGATTTTGTGATTAAAGGTGTGTGGCTTTTATAATTTAAAAGAAATTTTAGGATAGCATGGTATCAGATGGTTTTTTTCATCATTTCTTTAAATTCTGTTGTGCTTGTTGCAGTCTTTGGCTCTATCAAAAGCTAGGAAGAGTCCATTCAGTGTAAAACTAAATAAATATACCTTGCTGCTGCCATCTCTGAAGGTCAGAAAAATATTACGGATTTGAGGGAGCTTGATCAGTTTACACAAGGGATTACAAAATGTAGTTGCCTGTAATACGAAGGGACTGTACTTGATGACCTAAGAATTTTCTTCTAGTTTTTGATTATTAAAATCCAGTCATAAGAGAGAAGTAAAAACCATAATCACTGATGTATTTTATTAGATACTCGGTACATAATCTGCTGCTTTAGCCAGTAGATTCGGTGGTGCTGAAGTCTACCAGCTGAATTGCATGAAGCTGAATGACTGACACTGCTGAGCATTGGATGCTGCCCAAGCTGAGAGTCAGACTGACCAATGTTTCACAGATTTCCACTTGCATATTTGCACATTGTAAACAGTACATAACAGGCTACGCTGGGAGGACCTAAACTCTAATCCATGTAAGAAGGTGAAAAAATGCCAAATTTTTCTTTGGGGCCCCTGACATCAGTAACCTGAAAGAGCATTCTGTTTGGTCTGCTAAAATTCGTGGGTGAATCAACAACATATTTCAGTCATAGTATCAGAAGCTGCTTATAGTGATGATGGTGATAATAATAATAATAAAAATCAGTTGAGGGCAGCTTTCCCTGGGCCATTATGTTGGTACGGTTTCAGTTCGATTTCTACGTCATTTCAGCCTCTTGATAATAAAAAGCAAATATTTCGGCATCCAGTTGTTCCTGGAGCTGCCTCATTACAGCTTCCTTAATAACTCTTCATAGTCTAGCAGCTTTTTCACTATTTAGGTTAACAACACTGATGAATTTTACTGTTTTCAGTAAAAAATCTACCCAAATTTTGTTGTAACTGTCCTCTCAAAGGAAAGTATTAACAAGTATTGCCGAATGCCTGTTATTTCTCTGTCGGCATTATATTTGTATCAGCTCCATGTATGTCTGATGAAAGCTACATTTGTTGAAAGCAAAATAAACCAGCAGTAATTGAGTGTGTGGGGGTGTTGCAGGTTTTCTTTAAAGGCCAAAAAATTAAATTAAAATAATATATTTTTAGTATGCTTTTCAGGAACATATTCATGGCTTGAGTGCTTTCAAAGTGATTTAGTGAAGCTTCTAAAGATCGCCTAAAAGGTTTAATTATATTATTTAAAGCCATTTTAATCACATCATTGTTATTCTTTAGGAGAACTGAAAACCTAAGGTATGTGCTGTGAATTACTATATTTGGAATTAATCTGAAGAAATCTCTGAATAAGGAAGAATACGTGTAATGCACCACATTTTAAAAGAAGAACAATTTATACATGGTCAGTGAAGAGGAAGGTTAACTGTAAGCCTTGTACTTTCTGGGATGACTTGTGACTATAAGGAAGGAAAGGAGCCCTGCTGGAT
>VZSF01007689.1:74163-95795 GCA_013398295.1 Chionis minor | reverse complement strand
ATCATGTGGGTTTGGGTTTCCCCGAGAAAGCAGGTACCCGGAGAGACGCTCAGCCGCGCCTGGAAACGCTCATTCCTGCGCCCAGATACCTCTGCTCTCTCTTCTTCTTTTTTTTATTTTTTCTTTTTCATGTAAAGGCTTAGCAGTGCCTGCCATCGGCTCCATCCCTCTTTCTGTGCCCGTTAGCCTCGGATCTCCGTAGCTAAAGAAAACGAGCCGCTCGGTGACTGCTGTGCTGGAATAACGCTCCAGGCTCGGAGCTGGGGCTGCTTTTTCCTTGGTATCGATCAGACCTTGAGAATTTCTTGCCAGCGCGCCGGCTGCCTGCCTGCCTCTTTGTTACACACCAGCCCTCCCTTAACGTAAAGAAACAATGGGAATTTGGGGTTTTTTCTTCTCAGGCTTTCAGGGATAGACTGAGCAGGTTGTCATTGCCATACAGGATAACATTCCCACCGGCTTGAGGGGGGCCAGCAGTGTCACCACGTTGCTGGGAGCCTTTCCCTTAATTTTTGCATATTTTTTTTTTTTTCTTCTTTTCATGTGCTTTAGCATCTGCAAAAACGAGGGAGGAGAGTTGGTACCTGTGTTGAGATGGATCTCCGGTCTCTGCTGCCCAGGCAGCACGCCGGGAACCATCGCTCCTAATTTATTGCTTTTATTGTACCGTGAAACTTTAAATAACGCTGCTTAGGACTGAAGCAGGGAGCCGCGCTCCCCTGCCCCGCGCGAAAGCCGGTGCCGACGGCTGCGAGCGTCACTGCCGCTGTTGGGGACAGACCTCTTGCTGTGTGGCGGCGGGTGCCTCCAGAGGCGTCGGGCCATGGCGCTGGCCGTCTGCTGGGCATGATGCTTCCGACATGGGGAGTGGGCTTCGCGTGGCTTGCGGGGGCTCCCTGGCCACCCGCGCCCCCGGCAGCGAGGTGGAGCAGGAGCTGTAGAAGCTTTTCGGTTGCAGTTTGAGGTTCGCAAAATGGCCCTTTGCGTTGCTGGTTTCTTTCCCACACACGCCCCCCCCCCCACCCCGAAGCGTTGCTGTTTGTGCTGCAGGGTGATTCCCAACACATTGGTCCCCCCCATGGTGAGCGGCGGGTCTCCCACTGTGCCGGTGGGGATGGAGGGATCCGGCTAGGTCACCGGCTTCGGAGCTGCTGCCGAGCCGGGTAAAGCTTTGGGAGTCGCTCATTGTGCCTTCCCTTACTGGCTGTTTCTGTGGCTTAGCCATGGTTGGTTTTTTTGGTTGTAGCTCATTTCGGGTTGATGGGAGGTCTTTGTTCAGCGTGGAATTACGTTTTTGTGCTCTCAAATGTATAAACTGGAGATAAACTGAGTAAAACCAGGGTTTGAATTGAGGGAAAGACTCTCGTTCTGACCCTGCTGAAGCTAAACTTTCTTCTTTCTCCTGCTTCAGACGCTTTTACAAATGGTTTTGATCCAGCTGAAACCGCGCTTTCTAGAAGATGTTAATTTTCACCAGAAGAATTTAGGCCGGTCTGCCATGGTCCTGCCTCCCCTTTGTGCAGCAGCTCAGAGTGCCATTACTGGCTTTTGCAGTTTTTTAACCTTATCCTGAGGAGCTGAGGGTTAACCAGTCTCCGTGTGCACGTGTCGTTCAGCCGTAGCGACTGATGAGTGGTTCTTCACACGGGGGCTCAGGCCAGTCGTTTCTGTGCAGAGAACTGGTGGCACTGGGAGGGGAGACCGAGGCAGTCCCATGGTGGAGAACCCTGTTACAAGTCATCAGCGAACCCCTCTGGTGACCCCCCCGCAGAGCCAGACCTGGTAAATCCCATTGCTCATTGCATTCCCATGTTACTTTGGCACCCCTATTTGTTTCCCAGAAGCTTTTTTTTTTTTTGCCTTTTTTTTTTTTTTTCCTCTCTCTTTCCCCTCCCCCCCCTCGGGACATTTTCATCAATCACAAATACCCACAGTAGTTGAATATTTGGCTTTCAGTGAAATCTCAGCATCCCCATGGCTGATTGTAAAATGGAAGTGTGTAATGAGCGAGGTTCTTGCAAAGCCTTTTATTTCCTAACTGTTGTTTGCCGAAGTAACGCTTGTTTTGGCAACTATGACTTTGAACACTAATATTTGGGAAATAAAAAGCTTTGCAAGACTCTTCCTTGCTAGTGTCAACTCATCAGTCGGCCGAGAGCAAACTTCTCCTGGTGCTGGTTAACAGCAATTATGGGTTTTGCTAGGGCAGCGTCAGCGGCGTCACCTCCGACCCCAGATTTGGTACTGAATTAGGGGAAGCAAACTGCTGTTCTTCACATCAGCTGGGGCACGTAATTTGGGTTTAAAGCTGAGTTCAAGGAGGACTCCAGCTCAGGTGGCTGAAGCCCAAGAGGTGACGCTGGCACGGATGCGTCAGGGGCACCGTGCTGTTTCAGGGAGGTATGGAAAAAAGAGGAGGAAAAAGGAGTGGAAGAGCGCCTGCATCTCTGCTCCTCCTCTCTGATCACCCTCGCGTTTGACACTTAAATCCAGTTACTGCTTTGAAGCTGGTCCAATTAAGAACCTGAAGCGTTTGGCGTCTGCTTGTTCAAATACAGAAATTCACTCCGGTTTTACCGGTTTACTTTGCAAAAGCTACAGCCAGAAGTCTGCTGCCTGGCACGCGTTGACACTGCGAACAGGTGTTTGTGGCTACCGTGGGCCAAGGAGTTCCTGACATAAGCATGCCACTCAGACGGAAAAACCCTCATGCTAAGATAGCTCCCGGGGATCTCCTGCTCCTGGCGTCAGCTCCTCTGACGCGCGGTGCGCTTGGGCCATCCCGGCCGGCTTTCTGAGGCCGTCTGTGCTTTGCTTCTCGCTGAAGCCCGTCGGAGTTGGGCTGTTGGGTCTGCCGCAGGGTTTGGCCAGGTTTCCCCAAGTTTCAGTAGAAGCCAAGAGAACCCTCTGCCGTCAGGGTGGGACGGTCGGTGACTGCAGCCAGGCAAACCCAGAAATACCGCGACGGAAACTTGACGTGGTTGATCTCCCTCGCGCCTGCAGGGGATACGCTTTTTACCATCTTCCGATTGCACTCTATTTTTTTTTTTTGGTATTAATCCTAATCTATAACACGTTTCCACACAATCTTACTAGGCTCAACAGCAATTTGCAGCCTGAAAGGCGTTACAACTGTTCGCTCAAAAAATGGGTGTCCCGACCAATAGAGCCTCGTTTCCTCCGGCTTCCTCCCGTGTCGCTTCTCGGGTGGCTCGTACGGGTTTGTCTCCTGCCCCGTGCAGCTCCCGCCGAGCATCTCCCTTCTCGCCAGATAACAAAGCTTGATGTTTTTGAGACAACTTCCCTCCCATAAAATACAGCTTCGGCTGGCGATGAGGTGTGTCAAAGTGTTGCCTGATGCACAGCGCAACAGCATCAGCTTTGTTTGCCAGGGAAAAGAGCTGAAAACAGGCAAGTCTCCAAAAAATTTCCCAACTGTGCACCAAAACCCAGTCAGTTATGAGGCTGTTTAAAAAGAAAAAAAAACAAACCACCAACCCCACATTTAGAGCAAATGTCAGTGCACTCTAATGATATTTAACGTTCAGGAAACTCTAATTAAGCCTTTAATCCGTGAGGCCAGGCAGATTCACCGGGGACTCGCTGTTCATGCCGGTGTCTCGGCCCGCCTGTCCCCAGGCCCCGGCGCTGCGTTCAGCGAAAACAAAACGTTTCCTGTCGTTCTAGCAAAATTAATGTTTAGCCTTTCTTTTTCTTTTTTTTCATTTTTTTTTTATTTTTTAATTTTTCCCTGGGGAGAAGCAACTCGGAGGGCAGGAGTGGCGCCGGGGCCCTGTGTGAAGGAAGTTCGGCCTTTGCCCTTTGACCGGCTGAGCTGCCACTTCCTGTTTCTCACCTTTCTTATCCCCTAAGCAAAGCTTGCATTAAAACACCAGTGGTAGGTGCCAATTAATATTTATATCTCAAGAACCATCAAAATCGGGGTCCTCGTTGGGCTGGAGGCTGTAAGGACACAGAACGGTTTGGGTTGGGAGGGACCTTGAAGACCATCTAGTGCCACCCCCTGCCATGGGCAGGGACACCAGGCTGCTCCAAGCCCCGTCCAGCCTGGCCTTGAACACTTCCAGGGATGGGGCTGCCACAGCTTCCCTGGGCAACCTGTGCCAGTGTCACCACCCTCAGAGTAAGGAATTTCTTCCTGAGATCTAATCTAAATCTGCCCTCTTTCAGCTTAAAACCATTCCCCCTCGTCCTATCACCGCACTCCCTGATCCAGAGTCCCTCCCTGTCTTTCCTGTAGCCCCCTTTAGGGACTGGAAGGGGCTGTAAGGTCTCTCCGGAGCCTTCTCTTCTCCAGGCTGGACAACCCCGCCTCTCCCAGCCTGTCCTCGCAGGAGGTGCTCCAGTGGTAAGACGTGTCTTCCCCCCGGGGAGCTTACGGCATCAGTGCGCCCGTCCTGCTTGTGCCTTGGCCGTGTGCCGGGGTGCGGATGGCCGAAGCAGGAGCTCAGCGGCGTGCATTGATAGAGCAAAAGTGAAATCCCGGCTCCCGTCGTTTTCCTTCTGGGCTATCCTGGCGTTGCTCTGCGTTCCGTTGGAGTTTGCCGCTCGCCGATGTCACGGCGTGTCCCGCTGCAGGCACAGCCAGCGTCACAGCGGTGGGAGCTTTGGTTTTGCTGAGCAAAGATGCTCTTCCAAAAAAAGGTTAAGCCAAAGAACTTGGATGCCAAAAATAGCAATAGAGATTTTCCTTTTTTTGACTGTGTTTTAGATGTATTGTTCCCTGCTGGAGGCAGCGGGAAGAGTGTAAGAGAGGCTGCAGCTATAGGTGAGGGAATAGCGGAAGCAGACTCACACAGTCCCTCTCTTGGAGGAAAACTGCACGTGTTGGCTATCACTGTAGAAATGCACAATAGTGCAAAATAATGATGTAAGTAAAAAACGTGCCATGTCACTAAACCCATTCCTTAGCAAAGGTTTGGTTATTTTCCTAGAAGTTCAGGTACCCCAGGGAGTGGAGGATGGAGAAAGCCCTGGTGACAAAGGAGGGGACAAAAGAAACTCCACCAAACAAAAACTGGAATGAATAAATGCCGCAAGAACGATCCTGGTGATAGCCCCTATAAACCTTTTACTGTGACGTGCTCTGCCTGTGAAGAACTCGCTCTTCCCAAACTGGGGGCAGTAAAACCTGTGCAGCGGCTTTCCCCTCCACCTTCATACCGTTTGTTTAGGTGATAGTTGTTAAAAGCTGAGATTTCTCTCCTGGGATTCTCCATAGACATTTTCATATCGTTAAGTTAAGCTCCAGCTTTCCCATTCCCCGAGTTAGATGCGTGCACAGAAGTCAGAGCTAATTCCTTGCACTGCAGCTATTTAAGGCGCTGGGCTGAGCGGGGAGCTGGGAGTCAGGAGGCACCATGGCTCTAATCCGGGCTGTGCTGCTTGTGGAGCCACCTCCAAGAAGTTACTTAACCTCCGCGTGCTGCTGCTTCCCTCGGGGTAACCGCAGGGATTATGATAATTGCTTCTGAAAAGCACTTCCGGGTGTTTAGGTGTTGTGTTGGATTTTTCTTGAAGGTGCAGAACTCTCTGGTCCTGAGATGAAGAGGCTCAGTCCATCCCAGGAGGCTTTTGGCACTTTGCAGGATTATGAAAATAACGCTTAATGCCTTGTTGGGCTGTTTAGGCCACATAAATACATGCGTTTAAAAATACTTTTCATTAGTGTTCTACACTCTACTCGCGGAAGGGCTCTTGGATACAACTGAAGGATGTAGAAATGAGATATGGTTCAAAATGGTTGTTGTGGAACCGTTTCTGAAATGTAAGTAAAATGTCAGAACGCTTAAATGGTTTATTTTTTCAAACAAATCCTGCCTTCTCCACAGAAACCTGGGTTTACCTCTATTAAAGTTGTCTCTGTCTTAAGGACCCCAAAGGCAACAGACTTGCTGTGTTTCTCATCAGCTTTGAAGGGTGTTTGGTTTTGTGTTTTATAGGAAAGGCTGGTTTTTGTAGGCTGAAGAAGTAGGAAGGTTTCCATGAGAGCAAGGTGAGCACAAAGGAAACGTGCCCTGAGCTGTGCATCTATCCTGGATTTTGAAGCGTGCAGGAGAGAGGAATGGTAGATGGATTCGTGTCTCTCTTGCGCACACACAGAACTCCTCTTTTTCCAAAGAGCAAAACTCCTTCCTATTTATGCTTTGTGTCCCAGGGAGCAAATAACCAAAGGGCAGAAAACCCCGTGGCCCAACTGCAGCTGGGAGCAAAGCGTTCCTGAAGAAGTTGGTTGTGGAGCACGGTGCTGTTGAGGGGGTGGCCAGTTGGGAGGCACCGACCGGGCGGTGGGGTGTGCCGGCAGGGTTTGGGGAAGCGGCGTTACTGGGAATTTTATGTTGGAAACATAAGGTTGAGCGTGCTGCTGGAAAGCGCGCTGGTGGCAGGGCGATGGCTGCAATCTAAGCCATCGGCTGCTCTGGGAAATCTCCGGGTGCTCCCATGTTTTATGCAGGAGCTTAAAATGGTGCAGCCTAAAGCTGGGGAATATATATTGCATCTTCCCGGCACGAGGGATACGGGCCCCGTAAGCATGTGTTGAGAGAGGCCTGGCTGCCAAAATCATTTAGTGTTGCTACAACGGTTGCAGGTGGTGATTGCCTTTTAAGTTCTTGCTCTCTCTTCTGACATTTTTAGGACAGTAAATGAAGGATGAGAAGTAGGAAAGCAAACAAATTAGAAAAAAAATCCCATGTGTGGATGTCTGTAATTGCATTTGTGTGGCTCGGTGGAAAGAGCCCCATCCTACTGGAAGTCAGGGAGGGTTTGGCAAGGAATAAAAGTAGTTATTGCCAGTAGCTCTTGTGCCAGAGCTGGGTATTGATGATAGGGCTCAGCTTAAAGCAGATGGTGTAATAGACACCCTAAAGACCGCTCTGGGGAAACACGTGCAAAACCACGTGTCCTGTATGCCACGGAGGATTTATTCCTAGGGGAGAGACGGAAGAAACCTTCACTTGGACAGACGTGAGAGTCTAGTCCTGGTCCTGGGAAGCAAAATAAAACACTTTACGGAGGCAAGGCTTCTAAGAGGAGCGTCATTTTTCATTATGTTAGGGATACGATACTGAAATTACCAAAAATGCAACATCCATCCATCCCATATCTGTGCTCTCCCTCCCCGGTTTCTTTGAGGACCAGCTCTTAGCACTGTCAGGATTCACAAGGAGGGTAAGCAGGGCTTTTTTCAAGTACTTAAGAAGTACAAGGCAGGAGGTAAATAATTTAAACGCTGATGCAGAGCATTGCCAGCTGAAAAGTGACTTACAATCTCTTCATAGGCTTAATGATAAGTGGATTTTTCCCCTCTTTTTTGAGGAGAGGAGTATGGAATGTGCCACCAATCAGCAGGACTGCTTCTTTCCGAGGGAAAGGTTTGCTGTACTTAAGTTAAAGCCAGGGCTTCTTTTTTTTTCTTGGGCAATCCAGTCTGAATTTATTTGGACATCACCAGCACAACAGACCACTGAGGTTGTGTGTCATATGAGAAACCCAATACCCCCCTGGCTCACGTTTATTGCAAACTTCTGCTTGAAGAAGCATTTTGACTTTTTCCTCAGTGTCTGGTAGGACTTGGTCCGCAGTATTTTGTTGTTGCGTTTTTGCGCAACAACCTGATTCTGTTACTTGTGAGAGACCTTTAACTGAGGGTTAAAGGGGTTTGGGGTGTTTTCATTCCCTTACTTTTGGCATTTTTATTCTAACACACATTTCTCTTCCTGTTTACTTTGCTTTTTGATGTCTCTCTTACAGGTGTAACGGCATCTTGCTCTTTCTCTTCAATTTCCAATTCTGTGTAAGAAAGTAGTCAACTGTCCTGATTTAGCTAGAAATTAAACTGCAACTATTTTTTTTTCATGTACTTAATGGAAAAATTGGTGATAATTGCTAACTAATGCCTTTTAAAGTCTTTTTTTTAAATGGGTGAAAGACTGTCAAGCTGTCAATCGAGACAAAGATTGAATAATGCACTAGTCCCCCGATAAGTTCCCTTTATTGTATTAGGCATCCACTTTGCTCTGTAAATTTGAGCTGCTCAAAATTTGCCCTTTAATGTTCACTTTTTCCATCCTTTCTCATTATTACTTAAGTAGTACTAGTACACCTGTACAGCATAGTCAAATAGATGCAATAATCTTGGAAGAAAATAACTTTAAGGTGCGATTAGCTTTGTAATATCATGATATTCCTTAAGATTTCCCCAGTCTTCCACCCTGTTGCTCGCCGATGTACCCCCCTGGCCTTGCTAAAGCCAGTAACCAGCCTCAAAATGTCCAGAGCCCGGCGTTACGGGGAGCGCTTTAAAGCCAGGCACGGATGAAGCTCAGAGTTGCATGAACATTTGTGGTCCTTACGGACCGTTTCTCAAGACTTTTGGCCGTAACATAGGGCATTTAATTTTCTCTTTATTTCCTTTTTAAGTAAACTTGGAGAGCAAATGGGGGGTTTTTCTTACAGCCCCCTGATTCTAGAGGCATAGCTTTTTCAGAGAAACTGTTAAAATGGCAAGATTTATAACAAAAGCAGATACTGGGCCATGCTGAGTAGCATCTCTCCGCAGTACTGGCCGTTCTTTTTATGGCTCTGGGTTTAAAGCACCGTAGCATCACATACCCCAAGCGGACGAATCTGGTGCACAGCAGAACAGCCTTCCTTCCCAGACCGTTCCCCCACCTCCAGCAGTATTTGCAGGTTGAAAACCGTCACCTTATGTGCCACCGAGAAGATCTGGTGTTTGCGTGTCGGTAGCGGGATCTGCTGCTGAGGCTGGGCAGAGGATGGAAAACCGCTCCAGCAACATTCCCGTCCTGCTGGTAGAGGAATTACCAGTGCCAGCACCGTGAAAGGTCCGAGTGCGGTATCGATTCCCATGTCGGCAACGCTGAACGTCACCATGATGTCATAGCAAAGCATTGCAATCATCATGGCAAATGAGGAGGAAAATAAGAATATAGAAATAACAGTCTCCCTTGGCCTGCGCATACATCAAAGCTGAGCCCTTGATCTCCCATTGCTCACTAGCCCGGAACGTAAATCCAAGGGTTTATCATTAAGCTTAACGGGTCATAAAATCTGGGCTATTTTGGAGGTAGTTGCAGAGATTTGCAGCCCAGGCAGAGAGCGGGCTCTAAGCTGCCGGGCCTCGTGTGACTAGGTAAATAGCAAGCTTCTCATAATGCTATAAAGCTATCAAATGCAATAACTAATGCAGTCAGGCAAGTGTTCGGGGAGGAGCGCCTGGCTGATGACAAGCTTGATGATAACGACCATCAGAGGCCCTGGTTTTAGAAAGACCTTTTAATAACAAGTTTTAAGTTCCTTTCGCTCTACTTGAAGTCCAGTATGTGCGTCCGGTTTAGTGCAGGCTTTTCTTCTGCGCAGGGACGCTTGCCTCGCCGGGGGCCCAAGAGAGCACAGCAGCAAAAAAAAAAAAAAAAAAAAATCCCTCAAAAAAACCCAAGAAAGGCAGAAGCGACCGACAGCTCGCTTGCTTTGTCATTGCAGTTTAAATATTTATGACAGCACTTCACAGCATGCTAGTAAATGCATGATAGCACATTATGTAAGAGTAATAAAATTTTAGAAGTAGGAGACTTCACTGCTGCCCTTTGCTAGTAAATCTTTGCTGCCATCCGTGGTGAGGCCATGTCAAGGCCATGCCTCCTCTTCCCGGTTATTCGACGTGAAATGGGAATTAGCTGTTTACTGGCACTTGGAATCACATGTTTGGTTTTTTTTTAAAATTGCTCTCCATCTCTTATTCAGGCAAGCCTTTGGTTCAGGTCGACTTCCTGTAGAAGGTGATGGCTTTGAATTTGGGAGTGAGCAGCAGGTCTTTGATGTCTGCAGGGATACGGATGGGGAGCAGCTCCCTCACTGAGGGAGCCTGGGAGGAGGGCATGTGGACCAAGAGTTTTTTGGGTTAATTAACAATTCAAAGAAGCTTTTTTTTTTTTTTTTAATTTATTTAAAGTTGTAGAGCGTTGATACTGCTTGTACTGTGCCACTCCAGAGAAGGGGATTCTCAGGAATTTATGGGCAAAGTCAGTTGTGCCTGGACTAAGGATGCCTGAGTTGGACTGAAGTTTGGGATGGGTGGCGTAGATCCTGGGGGAATTTCCTGCAAAATGCTGACAATGAAATCGGAAAGCTAATATCGGGTAGACTTTGGGACAAGTAAGAAGGTAGCCCGTTAATGGAGGAGGCCTGTCTCGGAAACCTTTGGTGCCTCTTTGCTGGCAGGGACCCTGTTGCCATGATTCCGGCGACATTCCATGGCAGGATGGGGCAGAGCCCTCCCCTGAGCTGGGCAGCCAGTGGAGATCGGTGCAACCCACGGCTAACACTGGCCGAGAGGGGTCCACAGCTTGGTCATCAGGGGAATATGCTGCTTTTCCAATTGGACAGTCCCAGATTTCAGTCCAAGGACTAACCGTGTCATCAGTTGCTTGAGCTGTTTTAGCATAAATAGTTAAGTTGAATGAGATTGGACTTCTGCAATTAAACAGAAATGTGTACATTAGTGCCTTAATGAATCAGAGAGAGATTGCCCCCACTCTTCTGCGTTTTAAAGATGCACGTTGGGAACCTGTGGTTAGTTACATCACGAAACGGCAGGAAAAAAAACCTTAAAGAAAGAGTAAGTTAAAGATGATTTGTACTTGGCATAAGAGCACTATTATCTGTCGCGATGGCTTTCCTAGCGGTACTGCATGTGCCGGGGAAGGCACTCGGGAGATCTGTGCCGGTAAAACCCAGCCTTGGAAGCACATTGGGTGAGGGGATGAGGAACCGAGCCGCTCGCAGGAGCGACGAGCCAGCGTGTGTCCGGCTCCAACGGCGGGTGGGAGCGCAGGGGCTGGGGGCTCTGCAGGGCTTGGGTAGAGGCTTTGGGCCGTCGCGGAGAGACTAAATGTGCAGCAGGTACCGGATGAGGTATCTGGTGTACGCAGACCCGTGTTTACAAAAAACAAGTGCGCAATGATCGAGACTGTTATCTTAGTCTTTACCAAAGACATTGTAAGGATGCCAAGCAGGAAAGTGAGACCTGCCAAAATCAAGAAGTAGCAGTAGAAGTTGCTGACTTCTAATCTTGAGCCTTGGCATATACAGGCAGCTCTAATGACGTATGCTGTTTGATAGACGAGATTGAGCATGGAGCAGCAGCCGTTTCTTCATTTATTATATATCTCGTACCCACTGGTGGAAACTCCCAGCGCCGTGGCTGAGCGAGGCAGGAGTCCCCCCACCCACAGAGCACGTGGGTCTCGTGGGACCAGACGTGGCCAGCCGGGCTCCCGGGTCCATCAGCTCACCCCTCCTCCGACTGCAGTTTCTGAAGGCTGTGCTGGAAGCGCTGGTGAGGCTTCAGTTCATTGGGTGCAGCTGGAAAAGCAGAAGCTGTAGCGGGGCTTGTCCCCTTGCTGGGGATGGGGGGGACACCAGCTGGTTTTTATGACCCCAGTGCCTCTGCCCAGTAAAGCTTCGGTTTCGGTACTATAATTCTGCAAACACTTTCCTTGAGTGTCAGGAGGCCGCCGGACCCCTGCCTTTTCCCGTGGTGTGGGACTGGGGCCTGAAAATCTCCTCGTGCGCTTGAGAAAGGCGGCGGGATGGACGTACCTTGGTTCTGCGTTTGATGCGTGCGATGAGTGTTCTCGCAAGGTGCGCCTGGGTCTCGGCTCGCTCTTGTGTTTTATCTGGCAGTTCCAAAATTCCCCAACCTTTGCTCTCTCACTCTTCCAGTTCTCTTTTTCTGAGAAAGCATCGACTGCTTCTGAATTTTGCTGCTTTATATAGGCTCGTTTTCCTCCTCCTCTCACCACTTGCTGCCTCTTCTCCTCCACCCCAGTTACTAAAATCTCCTCACCGACGCGTCATCTTCGTCAGCCGCGCTCTCGTTGCCGGCGGGCCGAGGGCAGAGCACGAGGAAGAAGGAAATGACCCTGACCCCCCCGCCTTGAAGTTTTCAAGTGTTTGGAAGTTGTTTGCCGACCCAAGGCAGCGCGTGGGAGTCTCTCCTGCTCTTGGCTCCCTCCATCCTTCATCCGGCCCCGCTCCCTCCCTGCTCGCGGCTGGCAGGGCTCATCCCACGGGCTCCGCGCGCTCAAGCTGCGCCTCTGCGTTTCCAGATAAAAGGGACCTCCAAGTGCCCCGGTGTGTAAATACCAACGGCAAAATACCTGCGGTCAGGGGGGTCGGTGCCTTCAGGAATATCGGAAGCCCTTTGGTAGGGGGAAAAGTAATAGGAGAGCCAGGAATTTTGGAAAGATAGGTAGGACTGAGAGAGGGGAAATGCACAATGATGAAGCTCAGCTGAACTGGCTGGTGAGAAATAGTGATTTTGATCGCTGCAGTAATGGTGTCGTGGTTTTCCGGAGTATTATGGATAGCTCTTACATGTAGAAGGTTTGCAGGTGGGGGACTGACTGATCCCAGCTCTCTGCCTGGAGGTTTTCAATCCGCAGCCGGACAAAGCCCCAGGCCACCTGCCCTGGTCCCGCTGTGACCAGGGGGCACGGGGAGCCCTCCAGCCTGGGGGAGCCTGTGACATCGGGCGCTGTTTGGAGAGAAGATAAAACCAAACAAGAATCTTTGGGTTGATGCCAAAGAGAAGCATTAGGAGTGACATGGCAAATTTGTTTTAATGTAATCCGGGCTTAATCACTGTATTGAAGACTTCCAGGTCTGGCAAGGAGGTTGATCTAGATAAATGTATTTATTTTCCTGCTTTTCATTTCCCGTGGATGTATGTACCGGTGTAGCTTAAAAGAGTGCAGCAAGGAAGAAACAAAAGAAAGAGGACAAATTAACTGACTGCTGCCACATTAATTATTCCATCACGTTTCAAGTCATATTTTTAAACCTACAGCTTTGAATGGGAGCGTTCAAAATTATCTTTGCAATGACCATCTTTCCATCTAATTTAAAGTCATTCAGCTTTACAAGAAGCAATTATGCTCCACACTAACAAATGAAAAGACATGGCAACATCAGAAAAACTGATGATTCAAGCGGTCTTTCTTACATAAAATAGCTAACTAATCTCCCAGCTTCAGTCTTTGAGTGCTATTGCAAATACTCTCCTGAAAGATAACTTCGTTCTCAGTAGGCTGCCAGCCTGCTCCTCATCCCTGATTGCTCTCTGTGTTGTCACAGTGATGCTTTGGGAGTTCAGGAATCATTTTCTCTCTTGTCTCTGTTGCTCTTGCACTCGCTGCTGGTTTTATCCTCCTCTTCTGTGACCTGTGAAAGTGAGGTGCAGGGAATGAGAGTTGTGTCCTGCTTAGAAAAATAAGGAGATCCCTAGACCTGCTGGTCTTCTGCTGCTCTGACCATCGTCCTTGAGGCCAGCGAGTCAGAGGTTCAGGAGGAATATAAATATCGATGGGCACAGTTGCCAGAGGGAGGGCTCCATTTGCAGGTATCCTGGTTTATTGGCATGCAGGTATTTGATGTATCCTGGTCCAAAAACGGGGAGAGGAGAGGAGGGGAGGGAATCTGCCCAAATACAGGAACTTTCTAAAAAAACCCAACCCCATGCTCACTCCTTAAACTTTCATTTTAAGTTCTGGAAGTCGCTGTAACTAGCGCGGCGTTGCACTTGAAATCTTGTCGTGAGCAAAAGGAAACACATCTTATTTGCCAAGTCAAGAATGTATTGTTACTGTAATTGAAATCTTAACCTTCTAATAATGGCTATTATTAGTCCAATTCTACTTATTACAGAAAAAGGAAAGGAAAATAAAAATCGTGCTACAGAAGTCCTCTCAAGTTAAATGTTGCTAAACACGTACTTCCTGACATCCGTGCCTTTCGCTGCGCACCCTTCCACTGCCCCCTGGGAAAAAGTGGGGTGGCATAGGGGTAAGTTGGGGTTTGGTTTTTTTGTTGTTGTCTCTATTTTTTTTTTTCTTTCTTTCTTGGCTCCCCCACAGGCATCTCTGGCTTCCTGTACTGTACATCAAAGCTTGCCCAAAAATTAAGATGCAACCAGCAGAAACAGAGGTTCAATTCAAATTCAACCAAACAGACCAATTTTGCATGTGGAAATTGCTGTCTTGTAAGGGCTTTTATCCCCCTTTAGCCTTACCAACCCTTCTGTAAATTCAAAATGCCTCTTCTCCAATAAAGCCTTTCTGCTTCTAGTCCTGGCTGCATTTAATAAATAAATAAAAAATGCAGTGAGTCATCAGTGTCCTGCGCTGCCTCCGGGAGGAGCGTGATGCTGATGGTGGCATTTATTCTTCCTTGCTGGGAGAAGCAGGAGGGTGGAGGTTGGTGGTTTCTTCCACTGGGCGCTAGGATCCACTTGGGGTAATAAATATATAGATGTTTTCCAGCTTGCTTTTACTTGCTCTTTCTTAAGAGCGTCCCCACGTTATATCCGCCTTTACTGTATGCGAAGCGTCCGAACCACATCGGGTATTTGTTCATTGTGCTCTTTGTTACCCCAAAACCTGATTTTGCCAAGATCTGTGGGTTTTTTTGACTGTTGGCGAGGTGTGTATATATATATACAGGGGGTTTATGCTGTGTCGCCTATGGGTCCTGCACACCCTCCCTTACCTTCTCGTGCCTGCGCCTCGCTGGGCGGCATCCTGTGCCCCTGCTGTGCCATGCCGCTATTCCTCTGCACTGACACCGTCAATATTTCATCCTTCGCAGAATACCTGCCCGTTACTGCTGTCTGTACGAGCACTACGGTTACGCGCAGAGATAAGCCACCCAGTCGATAGGAAGAATTGCTGGTGCAGCTCAACAACCTGCGGCAAAGCCCCCGGCAGACGCGGCCGGAGCCTGACCCTCGGCGGAGTCGGTGCTTCGGCGCATACTGACTCATCAGATCATTTCCTGGTTTTGTTCCCCCTCTCTGTCTCGTAACAGTTCTTGACTTATTTTTTTCTTGACTTATATTTTCATCTTAATTATTGCAGAACATTAGGTTGATGTTTATAGGGAGCTACCCATAAGGCTTTCAAGATTTCTTTCCTGATCTGAAGTTGAGAGACTGTTGCCGTGCTCGCGAAGCGAAGGTTGCTGTCCCTGCCTCCTGCGTTGGTCTGTGTTTCCCAGTATTGCATTCAATTTGCCAACTTAAAATATTTTTGACTCAGAAGCAGTCACTCCTGATGTCAGAAGCTTCACTCTCTACAGCCACAGGCCATCGAGAGGATGGCCCAGTCAAAATGGAAGTAATTGGGATTTCCCATCCGTATTGTCTGTGAAGGAAGAGCCGGAGGATGGGATCGCGGCTGCGGCTCGGCCGGCTGTGCTGACACGTCTCTGCCGGGAGTTGGGCACGGCATGGCAGCTCGCCGGGGTTCTGCTGACACCATTCGTAGCGTTGAACTTTCTTTGACATCCAGCGCTGTCTCTGCTCCGTCTTCTCTGTATGATCTGCGCCGTATTGTTAATCTTTCCCAGTTGTGCTGCACCTATTTATCCATAACCTGTCGGAGCAGTGAGCTCCTTTTCAACGTTCCTGATCACCATTGGGGTTTTGGGTGGTCTATGATGTGTCTAAAAATGTACATCTACGCGACCTTTGGCTGCTTTACTATTTTTATATACCCCGCTTCGGTGGGATTTGCTAAGGACTGTTTGTCTCTTCTTTTTACAAATGTTACCAATTTCTGACCTTTTTTGAAATTAGAGAATTTTACGGCATTCACTCTTAGAGGAACCGTTGCCCTGCTGTGTGCTTTTCGTTTTTCCCTCATTCCTGCTCTTAACGCTTCCCTGTAATCACGGGCGTTTTCCACGCCAGAAGCTTGGCCCCGGGTAGCTTCGGGGACGCTGTCTTTCCTTGGCAAGGCTCGACCTGCTCCAGGAGTCTACACAAGTCCCCGTTGCTCTGACCCTCTTCCAAAACAATTTGCTCATCCACGTTTTGAGCATTTTAGGTGATTTTGCTGCGGTGTTTCAGCCAGAAACTCAGAAAACAGCCCAAATTGCACATCAGCCCTAAATTCTGCCCACAGGTTCCTCTCCCTCCTTATACTGCTGATACACGGGGTGGACCACAGCTACTGAGCACCTCCGTGGCATCTCCCAGATGTGACGTACCCTGAAGGGTGCAGAAGATTCCCCCAGATTAAGGTTTTGGTTTTCTGAGGTTCATCTGCCCAGGGTATGTTTAAGCAAATGGAGTATTCATAATTCTAGATAAAATTAAGGGGGAGGAGGGAGTGGTTTCACATTTTGAATGCGAACATTTAAAACAGATGCAGCCTGCTGGGAAGCATCGCATTAAATTGCATGACTTTTTTTTTTTAAAAGAAAAGAACATCCATTTTTCTGAAGTCCACAATATGAAAGATGAGGAGTTAAGAGACGTTTTTCGCCCACTTTGAAAGTAAATGTATTTTAAATTTAATTCTTCAGTGCAGCTGCTGCTTTCTCTCTCTGCAAAGCCTTTCTCGTGCTTTCAGCGATGTAAAGATGTGGGCTGTGTGCTAATCCAGTTTAAGATGCCAAACTTCCTTTCCATTCATGAGAGGTTTTCCCACCACCACCTTCTAGATAAATGTAGGGACCGTCTTTTATTTCAGCACACCACTGGTTTGGCTCTCTGTTGGAGATTCACCATGTTGGAATTACTTGTGCAGCAAAAAGTATGAACGCGAAGATATCATATAATTTTAGAATAGATATATTGCTGTAAGATGGTATGGAATCAGGTTTCTTTTTTTTTTCTTCTCTGGTATAAATATCTAGTAGCACCTGTGTTTTAAAAAACAAGGCGAAAAGCAAGTAGGACCTGTGGAAGAGGCTCATGGCACTGGTGGTGCTGCTGGTGCCCCCTGGGGGGATGTTGATGGGCAGCCAGGGGCTGTGATGGGATGCTGCTCGTCACGGGTGGGTATTTGCTGTAGTTACATCTCCAGCTGCCACTGACTTGGGGCTGGAAAATCACCCTGCAGAGTGGGTTAATTTCAAGATTCTGGTCAGTTAGGTGTGCCAAAATTCTGAGGAGTCTAGTGTGGCTTGAGCTCTGTTCCAGCCGCGGACTGCAGGAGGAGTTGCCGAGGGCACGCGGCAGCCAGTGTCACCGCTGGGAGAGGCTGGCTGGAGTAGCTGCCGGATTCTGCTGTCTCATCACCCTTGTCGTCCTGATCCAGTCTGACCCGGCGACTTTCCTCTCCCAATCCTTGCTGCACTTTCCTTTGAGAAAAGTTCCTTTTTGAGGAAAACCCTGGGTAGAGCCTATTCCTCCTCTCTTCGTGAAGAGGGTATTTTGTAGATTGAGCTTGCTGATCTTGAGCTCATTAATGCTGTTGTACCATTCTAAAGACATCAGCCGTGCCCATAATATGCAATCTGAAGCCATTATTCTCTATTCTCTAGAAGTGATCTTCTTTTTTTTAAAGTATTATTATATAGCCAGCACTGCAGCCTGAGCACTTTTCCAATAGTAACTTGTATTGAGTGACTTACTGAGGTTTATCCAAGTCACAGATTCCCAGTGGATGTTCTGAGCTTGTTTCTTATTTAAAAACATCATCTAAATTCAAATCAGGAATCAACACAGTTCTGCAAATGACATTCACCCCCCTCTGCAGAAGGACCAGCGTTAATCCGATGCGCTGCAGCGACGGTGTTTCAAGCCTTGTTTGAGGGCTTTAGTGGGGCTTAAGTGAGCCTTGGGCAGAGCACAGACCTCTGCAGTGTTCGGTGGGACTGACACAGCCTACTGTGGGCGCCGAGACTAATCATGTGTCAGAGGGGCTCTAGTAGGACATGGGTTCCCTATATTTCCAGGGGGGAAGACAGGATGCTCCACAAAATCTTCCTCCTGGGCCGCTCGCTAATGGAGTTGCAGAAGCTCGCAGGGTTGCTCACTACTGGAGTTCCCTGCAGCTACTGGAGCTGCAGGAAGAAAATCTTCCTATAATCCTGTTCCCAAAGCATTGCCCTACTCCTGGAATCCCCGTCTTTGCTGGGAGAGGGGTCAGGTCCCTGTTTCCCAGCTCTAAGGGAAGCGACGTGGTGCTGGCAGAAACAACGGGATCTTTAGGCTGGGATTCTCAGCTCCCGTTGAAATTCAGTTCAGGTCGATCTGGTTCCTGTAGGGCGCTCTGGAAATCCCCACCTTACTGTATTAATTTTTTTTTGCCTCCTTACTGGCTGTCATCAGCAGTACGTGTCATTTGTGTCGCTGGAGTTCCCACAAAACCTATTACTCTGAGTGCAGCAAGCAAGTTGGAGAGCATCCATCCATCCCTCCCTCCCTTCCTCCCATGCCTCTGTAGGGAAGAGTGTGCCCTCGGCATAAAAATTGCAAAGCAGGTCTCAGAATAGAAGAGGAAGTTGATATACTCGCTTCTCCAACATCCCGCTGCTTGGAAAAATATAAACCCGAAGCAGATGTGGCATTAAATCATTTTGAATCATTGCAAACATTGCAGGAGTTCAGTGCAGGCATCCATAGCTTTAAGCCACCTCTGCAAAGTGCTCTGTATCTCTGTCATAAAATTTGGATGAACTGCACTGGGTAAACTGTTTTACTGTTACCTGATAGCCGCCTACCTTTTAAAGCTGAGATTTACTGGGGGAGGATAGAAATCCATTTCAGCGCGCAGCGAGAGCTCACCAGAAGACTGATGAGATTTCTCGGTCCTCGTAGAGCTGCTGCCCAACGTTGGAAAATTCCTTCCTTTAATTCAGAGACCAGGCAGAGGAAGCTGTCTAGTATCTGAGATTAAAGTATGTGATTATTTAATCACCGGTTAGTTAGTGATAATGAGCAAGTATTTTGCAAAATGAGCTAAGTGAATCTCTAAGCTCGGGCCCTGGTGCCGCACTGCTGCAATGGAGCGCAGAGCGTAGCCCTGCCGTTCTCAAGGAAGTCCCACGGGATCAGCGTTTGGCCTCGGCCAGGCGGTGGTGCCCAACCTGCCGGCCAAATCCCCACGCAACCTCTGTCCAGGGGGAGGAGGTAGCTCCAAGGGTTTCCTAACTCATGACTGACTTCTCGTGCTTCCCTGGGCGTTTCCAGCATGGATACGTTCTCCTTTAATTGTAGGACTTCTGAGAACAGCTTGACAGAAGAGCAGCCAAACAATCTTGTTTTCCTTTGTTAGCTATTTTTATTTTACCTGGATCATTTGGTATCAGAGCGTTGCTCTTGCTTGAAATAAACATGCTAAAACATTAATAAGTAGCATAAGAGATGCTCTTCTTTGGTGCTGGGCTCTGATTCTTGGAGGAGAAAAAAGGTAGCGCAAATGTGTTTTTTACTTCATGTGTTTTAATATCCCTCGATAATTGCTTTGCAAGGAGGAAAGCAAAGAAGGGAAATGGCTGCAATCAACTGTCCGAAACATGCCCGAGTGAGCCCACCAAGCGCCAGCTGGTTCCCCCGCGCAGCAGAGGGGGTTTGCGAGGGTGCACCAGGAGTCTGGCGGCCCCAAACGTGATGCCCTGCACCCCTCTGGAGGTGGTTAGCCCTGCATTAAGACAGTTAAGAGCACTTATTTCTTCATTATCTATTGTAATTTCGGCTATGTAGGAAGCCTCAGATAAAATCAGAACCCGTATTTCCCTATCTCTTAGAAACTGATTTTTTAAAAGGAGGATTTATTCCACTTCTGTATGGCTGAGCGTTTTACAGGACATACTGTGTTGCTCGCCGTCCGCGTGAGATGCCGGATTCATCACGTAGATTCAGAAGGTGATTCCAGGAGCGACCGTTGAATCATTTTTATCCTCGCACCGGCATTTCGTGAGCCGCTCTGTTCCCACCCGCTCGCCTTGGCACAGGACACGGTGAACGTTCGCTGCTCTATTTGGTAGCCTGTTCAAGAGTTTAATGATTCACAGTATAAAAATACTTTCCTTGTTGGCTCTTCCTTGCCTTCAGCTTCCAGCCAGTGATTCCTTTTATTCCTTATTGCAGAGATAACAAAGCCCTTTTTTTGCACCGTATTTTGTTTTGTGAAGGAGGTTTTACGCTATAATCAAGTTACCTCTCAGTCTTCTTTAGACAAGCTGAACAGATTGAGCTCCCAAGTTTCTTGTTATAAGACATTTTTCTCCTATCCAGTAATTTTTACGGCTGTCTCCCGTATCCTTTCCAGCTTTTCAACACCCTCTTGCCAAGATTGACCCCAAAGCTGTTCCAGGATCCATCTTCTCAACTGCGAGGTGTGGGGGAGGGTGTGTGAAATTGCCTCCCACCTTGCGAGTGCTGCATTTCCCTTTGGTGTGGATGTGGCTTAAGCAGAATATCCCCTGTAACACAGAGAGCTTGTGCTTTGGTCCCCTGAATGTTTTTACAGGGGTGTTTTGTGACTGGCTGCTGCAGCCAGTTCTGTAGGTACCTCCGCCATCCTTGTGGTCCCCGATAGTTTTCTCTTTTTGTTGATTTTTCACCGATTAAGGAAAAAGAAGAAAGTTTGACAGTGCAGAGCTGTTCCTGGAGAAAGATGACTTACTAACTTAATAAATGCAGGTGTTCCCAGAGCTTTCTCGCTTTCTTATTTGCTGGTTTTCTGGTTTGGCAGCTAAGCTAAAGTTCAATTAAGTGTCTCTAACCTTGCTGCGGGGAAAGCTGGGGGACCATTTGTTATTTTAAATCGCTTTACTTTTCAATTGTCAAATTCAATTAAGGGAGAGTTTATACTTTCATTGGAAAAGGGCAGCAGCTATAGAAAACCCAACCCTGAGCTGTTCCAGGATCTGATGAGGGATTTTGTGCTTTCAGCGCAGTGTCGTCTTCAGAGGTTTTGACAGGAACTGCAAACAGGTATTTGATATCGTAACGCAGGGGGAGTTACACGTGCGTGGTGTTGTGCGTCGTGGCCAAGCCGCAACCCCGGAGGACGGAGCTCGGCATCTCCCACCCGAGCGGTGCCGGAAACTTGCGTTTAGCCAGTTTGCAGAAACTGGAGTTTGCCCAGACTGCACCTTGCCCCAAAGCCACCCAAAGCAAAAGCCACCTTTCCAGGGAACCCAGACGCGTGGCACGGAGCGGGGCGTTGGGGTTTTTTTCATCTGTTTTAATTTCCCTGCATCCCAGAAACAACAGTTCCTTCCTTCGAAATCTCATTTGTGGCTATTTTCCTGTCAGTGGGAGGGGAGAAAAGGGCTTGTGCATCCGCGTATCAAAGGGCATCGTACATGAAGAGTGTGGGCTGGTTGAGTCCCGTGGGTCCTGTAAAGGTACGAGACGGGTGTTGTCGTGGGCTTCATCAGCCATCGGTGCAAACCCAAGTGAGGAGTGTTGCTCAAATTCAGCTGGAGCCACTTCCTCACCAGGGACTCTGGCACTTGCATTGTCCTTCTGCGCGTCCTGCACCGGGCTTCGCAGAAGAAGATTTTGTGCGTAAAACGCTGCGCTCAGGCTGTCAGGATCTTCTGCTATATAACCTGCTTAGGTTTCTTTACAGCCCTTTGCAGTAAACTTCGAGCTTTTCAGTAGTCTCAGAGCAGATGCTCTTTCTTCTCTTGCTGTCTCATCCCTTCTCCACCTCCATCTAATGGCAAGAAGTATTTTTAAGTACCATTTCACATAAATCTGGGAGGCTGAGTGACTTAGAAGCCAGCTGGGAGGATGAATGTGTCATCACTGGAGTAAAACATAGATTTGGGGAGTTTTCGTGGTTTGT
>VZSF01007689.1:0-73669 GCA_013398295.1 Chionis minor | reverse complement strand
ATATACTTGAAGCCAAAGGCAGGTGTTTGGGAGCAGGCTGCTCTGCAGACGTCGCAGCCCCCAGGAGCACCCGAGCCAGCAGCGAAGTGGGCACCGGGCACTGGTTGCGGCACAGCAAATCTGTAAATCCCACGCGTGCTGGGAAACCCTTTGGAAATGAATATTTAATACAGAAATAAAATGATTATATGTACGTGTAAATGCTGTATTTATGTCCCTGCTGCCCTATAAATGGCTGATAGCTATCAGCCTGGGAGGGCTATAATAATTACAGCTTCACTGACTTGGCTAATAAAAAATCAATTCCATTGAGATGATCCTGTACTTGCCTTAGCGGGACGTGCTGGAAGTGTTATCCCTATTTTAAGTATGCACCTGCTAGGAAAAGGGGCTTGCTTGGGGTCCAGCTTTTCCCCAAAGCGGGAACTTCTGAAAGCAGTGGTTTTTCCTGCGCCCTCCCTTCCTTGGCAGCCTGCAGCCACCCAGCACTCGTGAGGAGCAGCAGCTTTCCCTGGCACCTACCAGACATTTTCCCAACGGAACATCTCTGGTTTGGTTTTGGTTTGGGGTTTGGTTTGATTATTTATTTTTTTTTTTAAATCTTTTTTTTCCCCCCCAGAGGAAAACTCCAAACCAGAAACTTTTTGCAGAATTTGCATTGCTTCTGTCAATATTTCACAAGAAAAAACTTCTCTTTCCATGTGAGTGCGAGCAAGATGGGTAGAAACCAAGTCTTAAGAGTGAGCCAGAGTGCAGCGTTAATCTGTGCATGTATAGACCCATCCCCAGTCTCCATGTGGGAGCTGGTACTGAGTCTGAACTGGGGCTGGTAACAACTGAAGTCTTCAGTAAGTGCTTTTACATCAACTTTCTCTATTACATGGAGTTACGGTGTCTCATTTCTTAAGGGCAATATATAATTTGTTCCCTAACAGACTATCCTATTTAGACAAATTAGACCATTTTAACACCATTCTTATTAATTGCTTTTGACTGCACCACGTTAATTACGGCAGGGCTAGGGACATCATAATTGTTCCCTAATTTGGGGAAAACAGACAACGCTCAGCGATCAGCTTCCAGTACGAGTTTGTGATCTATTTATTTAAATGTGGTACTTAAACCATTAACATAATCTTGGGGTGGCTGCAATTATGTGAATAACAGGGTGGGAAGGAGTCATAACGCAGTACAAAAATAGCACCAGGGAGTGCAAACTTGTTTTTATAGGCAAAAATAAAAGCAGAAGGGGAGGTGGAGATGGGATGCCAGTGCGGCTGCATCGTAGGGCTGTCGTGGATGGTTATCGTGGCTTGCATCAAATACGGGTGGGGACTGGGCATTGGCATCATCAAGCATATTGCAGCGGTTCCTGTCCTCCTGGTGGAAATGTGGGGTTTATTGCCTGTTTAAAGTGGCTGGGAAATCACGGAATCACAGTATCAGCGGGATTGGGCAGGACCTCTGGAGATCACACAGTCCAACCCCCCTGCCCAGAGCAGGTCCGCCTACAGCAGGTTGCACAGGATGGCGTCCAGGCGGGTTGGGAATGTCTCCAGAGTGGGAGACTCCACCACCTCTCTGGGCAGCCTGTGCCAGGGCTCTGCCACCCTCCAAGGAAAGATGTTCCTCCACATGTTCAGATGGAACTTTCTGTGTTCAAGTTTGTGCCTGTCACCTGTTGTCCTAGAAGGCTTGTCATTGAAGGCTTTGAGGAGCAAGGCTCCACAAGGTTGATCGGGGACTGCCTCTGGGATATATCTCCCAGGCTGCAGTTGTGGACCTCAGCAGGACCAGCCTTCCTGCCCAGCAAGATCTTCCGTTTACCTTCATTTAATTTAATTGCTCTCATTTCCTTCCTTCCATGCTGTGAGGAAGAAGAGGGTGGAGAGCCTTCTTGCGGTCCCCTGCTGGAGCCGAGAAGACCCAGACCTGTTGTGACCACGTCCAGATATTGAACCCCCACGGTACACCTGACACGGAGTCTGGTGGAAGGGATTCTGCTGCCCACGTGCACGTGGACTTGGGTAAATGATGCACACGAGCACGTTGCTCCCCCAGAGCGTGTCTATATTACGCTGTGTTTTAAAATCTCCCCGGTGCTACGAAATCAATACCTCTAGAGCGCTGCGAGGATGCATGACGCTGGCAGGGTAACGCAGCGCCTTTCTCTGTACTGCAGAAATCTGGGATCTCGGCATCTCCAACATGTTGAGGGTGGTTTTGAGCCTTCTCTCAACCTGTAGGACCTTCTTGGCTACGGAGTCGCCTTTTAGAATTTTTTAAAAGGCTTTTTCCGCCATTGGCTGGCTTTAAACCTGCTTGATTTGGAGATTTGGAGCATGTGATTTGTTGCTATCTCCACCAGCCCAGGCTTATATTGTACAATATTTGTGTTCCCATAAAAGCTGTCTGCAGGACAGGCGGTACAAAGGGGTTATTTGCGGTTTGTCAATGCCCAAACAGGCAGTGATCCCCGTGCCCCCCTGCGTGTGTCTTGAAACCATCTTAATATACCGTATCACGGCACTTTAGAAAGTCAAATCTCTTTTTAGCCCGACTTCCTAAGGAGGCTTATGAGATCATGCTCTGTTTATATCCTCATCCCTCCCGTCGAGAACTTTTGAACCCGTGGGTCCGGATCAGCCAAATTTATCAGCTGAAGGTGTTGGTGGTAGTAAGGCTGTGAGGTGGGGTTTTTTGGAGCTAGATAAAGCCGTGACACTGAGGAAAAGCACTTCTGTGTCAGCTCGCGGCCGGTCGGCGGTGAAGTCCACGGGAGAGGTGTGCAGCCACCCCACCGGCCGCGGGAATCGCTTTTTTGGCGGAGTCCCAGCAGGGTGCGGGTCCTGCTGCGGGGGCGCCTCAGCAGCGCCGGGGCTCGTGGTGCTCCCCCGTTTCTGCTTCCGTGGAGCTCGGCCAGGCGGGACAGCGTTTGGCTGCGACCAGCAACCTGCGGGTCGCAGAGGAGACATCGCGACAGCACACGGGCTCTCTGCGACGTGACAAAAATGGGCAGCCTTTGGAAGAAACAGAGCAAAACCCGCCTTCTGATTTTGGCTTTGGAAGCATACAGGGGCATCGTGAGGGTGACAGTAATTTGGGTTTGTTTATTTTTTGGGGTTTTTTTTTCCAAAGCTCTGTCTCTTGAAACGAAGTGATGGGGAATCTCAGATTTCTGGTTTTCACAATAACTTTCCCACACTTGTGACACCAGCGGAGATGTTGAATGAAGCCGAACCAAGGGGTTCAGGCACAAAAACCTGATTAAATCTGCATTAGTCATGCACTAGGTGTGTATCCAGACGCGCCTGCGTTTCTGTGCATACACACGCGTACGTGGATATATCTGTATGTATCTGCATGCATTGGCATGTGCTGGGCAATACTGTGTATTTCAAGGCATTCTAATGGCAGAGGGGGATTCATTATTTTTATGCTTGAGGTTGAGAATACAGTGATAGGAAAAAACTTCCCCTGGAGTCTCATCCTGGGGGGCAGGCAGCTAAGTTCGGAGCACCCTGGCAGCTGAACTAGACCTTCCTGAGAGCCGTGACCTCATCCAGGCTTCGCACCTTTTCCCTGCGGATGTATGAACGATTCCCTGCGCTCTCGCCTAACCTGGGTAAAACAAAAACCGCACCCGCCGGGTTCTATTTCACCAGCAAAAAGCTTGGGTAAACTGAAGTTTTTCGGCGACAACCTCGATAAACGAAATCCTTCTCGGGGAGCAAAGGGTAATTGTAGGAAGAGGCTCGGTATCTCCCCGCTGTGCATCCGTCAGCGCTGGAAAGCAGCTCTGCTGCCGTGACCCCGTGGGGAGGGACGGGGGACCAGATGGGCCAGGGATTACGTCCGCCATGGCGAGAGGGGCATTGGGAACGGCCGTGCCGGCAGCTCCGCCGCCGCCGGCTCGCGCGCAGATGCAGGTGCAGGTAGGGATGTCCTGCTGCAGCTGCTTCCCTTGGCTCTCCGGACCGCGTCCAGCCCTCCCGCGTGGAGGCTTGAGGCACGTGCAGGTACTTAGAGGAGGAGGTCGTGCCGCGGGCTGCTGAGGATGCTAAACCTGTTCTTACTCAAAAAATTACCGCGCTTGGAAGGTGGAATCGAAAATGGTTATCCGCTAATCTCAAATAGCTTTTTTTTTTTTCTTTTTCCTTGAGTTTTAATCTTAAATCTATGCCTGGGGCTTACCGTTTCAGTGGGAATAAGCTCTGTTTCTGTTTCATGCCAGTGTTTGATGTGACAGCGATTGTCTGATGGCCACGTATAATTGTAAAGGTAGTACAGAAAATTAATGCCAATTAACCTTTAATAAGTGGGGCTAAAACTTTTTGTTCCTAATTTCTAGGACGTGGCTCTGAGCCCACTGTAAACACAATATTCTCTGACAATTTAAATCACTGCTTTTCTCAGGAAAAATTAAAATATCCTAAAAGAAACGGCATAGAACGTCAGCCAAAAGACAGCAAGCAAAACTCTCAAGAGCCTCAGTTCTTAATCTCCTCCATTATTTTTAGCCTCTTGCATCTTTTGGGATCTTTGAGCTGAGAGTTGAGGTTCGTTACATGTGCTTCCCTGATGTGTTTTGACCAGCCTCTTTGCAACGACCTCTCATTGCAGTTGTCACCAGAGATATGTTGCGTGACTCGTCTGAAGGTCATTTAGGAGGAAGACCGCGGAGAAGGTTCTTCAGCGGAGCCTTCATCATCTCTTTTATTTGCCTTTTGGTGTGTCTGCATCATACAGTATCCTTGACTTTCCAGGTATTATCTTCCCTGCTGCATGAATCTTATTTTCAGCCTTTATTCTTTGATCTTCTTGAAAGTAATTAAAAAATAAAAGGTTCCAAAGTTAGGTGGTTTTCTCCTTGGAAGATCTTTGACGCTTGAATTTCCGCTGCCTTGATTTTCCTGCTGTTTTCCTGGTAGCCTTTTGCTTGGATGGACATGGGTCTTCAAATACTCTGTTTTCCTAGCAGCATGTATGCCAGCCTTCAGTACTTTAATAACCATATTATTGACTCTGGGACCTTTTGGACTGGCTTTCTCATTCTTCTCATGCGGCTTGTTATTTTTGGCCTATTAACTCTGATAGGTGGTTAAATCTAATTAAATGAAGTTGAACTTGATTATTTAACCTTAATTAAACCACTCTGGGTCTTCATTCTTCAAATCTCTTGAGAAAGAATTACAGTATTCCCTTCCCAGTATAACCTACATTAGGAGTATCGGCTAAACTTTTAAAAACTACGTGAGAGAGGTAGAGCTCCTTGGTTTCTTGAAGTGAATGTTGTTAAGGCCTGATGTTCGACGCGGTGGACATGTGCCCTATCTTAAACACTGGGCAGTGCTTTGCCATAGTAAAAGCTTGTGAATAGGATTGATTTGTTTCTTGTTTGTTTGTTTTTTAGGAATAGCCTTCCTAGTTACGAATTCAGGAGTCTGCTTATATCTCGTTCAAATCATCTCACACCAGGTGTGTGAGACCTTTTCTACAAGTGTGGTATAAATCACAAATTAGGTAGTATGGGCTGTCTAAACTAATACTTTAAAATTACCGTCTGTCTTATTTTAACCCGGGGCTTCAGAGATGACTGTTAATAAATATTGACTTGGACATATTTAATTAAGTATAAAATATAATGCTGTCCTGAATTTATTTTGAAAGGATTGAACAGTTGTGAGATTTAAATTTTCATCTATGTGGCACGTTGTAGACAGTTCTTATGGGAGACTTCAACTCTTTACTATAATTTAATTACTTCAAGTGAATGATCCATTTTTATTGGGTGGAACGTGCGGAAACTAATCTACCTTGATGAAAGAATTAACCTATAAATAAAGCTACAGGGCTTGGGCGGTTGGGGCCATTTGTCTCAGGAGAGCTGTGTTTTTGCTCTTCGCAGAAAAAAAACTTTGAAGGTCATTGTGGTGGGGGCCCAGTTTCGCTCAGAGCTTTCAGATCGGGGACTTTGGAAAGAAAATTACAGTGATGAGTGCCTGCACTAACAAGATGTGCTCTACGTCTTTCCGGTGGCATAACGCCACCCTTCTGGTGCTGGTTGCAAGAGGAAAGTAGATCCAAAAAATGCCACCAGCAGGATCCCTGGCCGCTGGACCTGGTCTGGGAGAGCTTTCTGTTAGGCTGGTGGGGGTCTCGTGCTGCCGGGGTCATCTGTGCTGCCATCCTCCCCCCTGCAGCGCCCCAAAATGCAGCTCATCGGGAGAAAAAGCTGAGCACGAGGTGACTGGGTTTCTGGGGTGCTTTGGAGCAGGTTTATCTGTAGCTGTGTATAGCATTGAGCTTCCTCACTTATGTTTCTGGTACCAGTTCTTGGGCTAATTCTCCTGAATGTTTCCCAGGTGTTTTCTCCAATACGGACATAAAATTCGCCGCTTTCCAAACATCGCTGCCATAAATTCTCAGGCTAGTGTATCCAAAGGAAACAAATCCAAAGATGAAGTAGAGCATTTTTGAACCTGGACGGATACTACAGGGAGCCTCCCCTGATCTGATTCGTGATTCAGCCTGACGATAAATCGGTTGTAACTCTCCGATGTGCCTCCGGTGTGAGACAGCGAACGGCTGCGTGATCCCAGGTGATCGCGCTGGTTTTACGTTCACGTCGGGGTGTCTGCTGGAGAGCTGTGCGCTGGCAGACGTGCACGTGCAGCGCGGATACGTCGTTCCTAAAGTAGCACATCACTTCTCAGAAAAGGAGAGAACGATGTAAAATGCATGACTGGTTGGTTTGCCAGTCGAATAAGAAATGGTGTCCGGAGGCCATGAATTATGCGCTAAGTCATTTTTAATATTCATCTTATTGGTGCTTTTTAAAGTGGCTCTAGCGCTGGCGTTTTGAAGACATTCAAAATAGTCAGAACCTACGGCAAAGGGCGGCTCCAAAAAGACGATTACCTTCCTCAGAAAACCAACGGCAAATTAAGCCCCTTTTTGCCTCTGAGAGGAAAATCAGATGTTGGTGCTATGAGCTTTGATCCTTGAGTCGCTTTGAGCACAGGGGTAGTCTCGTTAACCCTTGTCAGACCCAAGAGCAGGAATAAAGTCATGCCTATGTGTGGGCGGCATCAGGGCTTCGTTCCCCCGCAGCCTCAGACCTGATCTGTACCTCCGAGTTTGGGATTTCCCAGGGAAACACTCAGGTGAGGAGAGGTGGGCTCAAAGGTCTGAAGTCAAACCCAGATGTAGACTTCAGATAGGGGTTTGTCCCACTCGTTTTTGCCCCGCTCTGCCTTGTCTGCGTAGGCAGCCAGCCCCCGGGGTAGGCACTGCGTGGTGTGTGCGGCAGACGCGGCTCTCGCCCGGTAGCCAAACCTACAGTCTGTGTAATAACGGGCTGAGTTTGGCTCTTTGACGTCAATTAACCCAAGTTCAGACAAAGCCCCTCAGAAGAGTTAAATCAGCGTAGTTCCTTGGCGGAGCTGGGGGTGTTGCTGCTACAACATCTGGTTTAGAAACGTATTTTTTAAAAAATCCCCTGCAATACGAGCACGTAACCAAGTAAAAAGGTATTCTGGGCCAGATTTTGCAGTTACTTGAGCTTCAGTGGTGTGTAAAGCCTCGTGTCGACTCGAGATCTCTTCCCTGCGTGCGCAGGCGGTGTTTTTACCAGCGTTCAGAGTATTTCCCTGTGCGTGGAAATGCCGTTTCTCGTTGAATGTATTGTGGCTGTTGAGGGCCTGAGTCATCTGTGTAACTCTCTGAGGTGGGATGCCAAGGTGTAAGCAAGGGGCCTCATCCTGGGGGGTACGGAGGGCTCCCAGTACCCAGCAGCGGCGGCTGGTGCTGGAGGATGGGTCTTGAACCTTGTGTTGGCCAACGGCAGAGGGCCCGTTGCCTTTGATCCTGCCAGAGATACTTCTCCTTTCTGTTGGCTTTGGCAGCTGTTGAAGCACGATTCACGGTTCCTGAGTCTGGGATGCTGAGCAGCGTTTCTGGGAAGGATGGACAGCTTTCTTGGCAGAGAAGGAAAGAAAAACCTGAGTTGTACTGCTGGCGGGTGGCTGACACAGCTCCCAGCCTTGGTCTGTGTGCACATCTCTGTTTTGAGGAGACACTGAGAGAAAGCAATACCAGAGCATTTAGAGATGGTGGTGAGACTCCTTCCGAAGATCCTCTGTTAAGTCCCCCCTTTGAATAAGACCTTGAAAAGATCTGGACCTGCTTCTCCCACCCCAGCTGAGCTGTGTAACTGCGTAGCCTTTTGGCACAGGAGCAGTGTTGTCACAGTGTCCTCCCCCATGTGTTTGATGAGCGGTGCCTGCATTTCTGAGGAAGATGATGGCTGAATCTGTACACTGAATTCAGCCCAAGTCTGTAAGTAACTTCAAATCCTCCAAAACAGTATTCTTCACAAATGTGTCTTGTCCGTTTTTAAAAAAAAATGTATTTCAGTTTTCATCTCACACATGGCTGATGTTTCTGTTGGTCTCTCTTGACGTCTTTTCCGTAACTGTTTTTAATTGTTACTAGCAGGATGAGGGCTTTCCCTTCCCAGCTGGGTTGAGCGATTGCCCTCGAGGAGATGTTTCTTCAGCCTGCGGGAGCCATGAGCCCTGGCACACGCGGGTCCCGCGAGGCTGTCGTGGGATGGGGCTGTCGTGGGATGAGACCTCCTGCTCAGCTCAGCCCCGAGGTGGGTCAGTGCTCAGCCTTTCCTCCCGGAGCTCCCTGGGGCCTTTCTCATGTGTTCCTCCTCCTTGCTCCCACCCTGCTTGCGGGGCACCTTCCTGCAAATCCCGGAGCAGCCGCTGACCGCTGGCTATCCACTGCCCTAGGTGGCGTTTCTCTATTGAAAGGCAAATATTTAGCAGCGAGTAAAGCATTTGCTGGTAGAAACTACAGCCTCTGCAATCCTTGGTTGTGTTTGTATTGGCAATTTCTGTATCTATGCCATAATAACAGTAATTTAAACAGGTACTGTTGACTGAAGGACAATTAGGGATTGTTGAATTTTACATTTCCCTAATACTCCCCACAAGCTGCCACCGAGCCTCACTCTGCTGGTATCTACAGTGCTACGACTGAGCGGCTCCTCGGAAGTCGGTGGCAGCAAATCGACGTGAAGCCAGAGGAGCAGCGGGGACTGGCACCCGGGCCGTCATGCTGTAGGTGGTCATGGCGGTTCTTCTCCTCCTGCAGAGGAGCTCCTGCACAGCCGCTCTCCCCGACAGCCGGATTTATGCCCTGGGATTTATGGAGCTGAACAAAGGATTATAGAAGAGCTACGCGTTTTATGACACTTGGACCCGATTGCCCAAGCCAGAGGGCAAGTCCTCTCTTCTCTACCTGCGCTCTGGTTGTGCAGCTGCCGTGCGTCCTCTTCAGCAGCCTGAAGGCTGCAGATCCGGGGATGCTCTGGGGGGCCGAGGGAATCGTTTGTTCTTCTTTGGGAGACGAGCCCAGGAATGGTGTAGGTGTTGCTGCAGTTCCCCTCCGCCCGTGACCGCGCTGGGGGGCGCAGCGGGGTGTAGGGGGCCAAATCTTGTGGAGTGCAAGTGGAAGCAAGCTTTTCAAAATGAAAATCGGAGGAAATGTTTTTTAATTTCCTTTAAATGTACTGGATGTTTGATCTCAAAGCTCATTACAGGAGAGAAACTGAACACTTACTTCCATCTCCATTAGCTACTTTGGTAGTCCAGGAACTGCATTAGCACTGCCAGAGTTAACGAAGTGTGCGAGTTAAAAGCTTTGGCTAGTCCTTCTGCTTCCTCAAGCATCACCGAGGCCGGACTGGGCCCGATCCTCAGCAGTAGGCTTGCGTAGATGTTGCCAAGGGTGAGATTTGACCCACAGGAAAGTTGGTGGCAACAAGCCGGAGGAGACCTGGCTGGGCTCTGGTATCCCAGCTTGGGGTTTCAGCGCTCTGCGATCAAGAAATGCAGATTTCCGTGTTTGAACCCAGCCCATCAAGCCTGGAGCATCGCCAGCACCACGGAGTTGCTGTTTCCATGGAGGCAGCTGTGAAAGCAGATTTTTTCCTTTAAAGAAAGGCAGAGCTGGGACAAAGCACATGTACTCCAAATGGGTGGAAGTTCTTTTACTAAACCCTCCAGAAATGCACTGGTACTGATAAATCTGTGCAGAAAGTGAGCTCCCCTTAGCTGCTCCTACATAAATGAATTTGCTAGAAACCAATGGCAAGCATGTTTTTGCAGGGAGCCAAGGACCCAGATGTGTCAGGTGGCTTGTGACGTTCCTGGGGCCACAGGTGGAGATGGAGATGGGGTGTTACTGATCTCAGAAAGTCTCACTTCCAGGGAAGAGAGGAAAGGAGTAAAGAGCTGAGCCCAAAGGAGTTTTATGGATTTTTGGAAGCCCTCCCGTTGGGGGAAGGGAGCTGCTGAGGCTGGGTCTGTGTCTGATTAACTCAATTCCTGTGCGCGGTGGTTTCCCTATAGGAATTGTCTGTCCCTTGCATCCTTGCTAAAGGCACGTGCACCAGGCTGTTTTCTTAAGTGTTGGGAGCATGGAACAATAGAATCATTTGGGTAGGAAGGGACCTTTAAAGGTGATCTAGGCCAACCCCCCTGCAATGAGCAGGGACATCTTCAGCCAGGTCAGGTTGCTCAGGGTCCAACCTGACCTTGAAGGTTTAGAGATTGTGCCCCTCTGCTCTGCTCTGCTCTGGTGGGACCCCACCTGGAGTACTGTGTCCAGCTCTGGAGCCTCCAACGTAAGAAGGACATGGACCTGTTGGAGCGGGTCCAGAGGAGTGACACAAAGGTGATGTGAGGGCTGATGCACCTCTGCTGTGAGGGCAGGCTGAGAGAGCTGGGGTTGTTCAGCCTGTAGAGGAGAAGGCTCCTGGGAAACCTTACAGCAGCCTCCCAGTATGTATGAAGGGGGCCTACAAGAAAGCTGGAGAGGGACTTTTTACAAGGGCATGTGGTGATAGGATGAGGGGTAATGGCTTCAAACTAGAAAAGGGCAGATTGACATTAGATCTCAGAATAAATTTTTCAGCACGAGGGTGGTGAGGCACTGGAACAGGTTGCCCAGAGAAGTTGTGGATTCCCCATCCCTGGAGGTGTTCAAGGCCAGGCTGGATAAGGCTTTGAGCAACCAGGTCTAGTGGGAGATGTCCCTGCCCATGGCAGGGGCGTTGGAACTCAATCATCTTTGAGATCCCTTCCAACCTAACCCATCCTGTGATTCTGTGAAATGCGAACTGATGCTTTAGCTGGTTGGGGGCGTTATGGCGCCGTGGCGGTTCCCCACCTGCCCGAGGAGCAGTTGCACCCTGGAAACTTTCTGCAGTTTTTTCTAGCGTTTTGTGTTGGGGGGAAGAGAGCTTGGTGCCGGTTAGCACTGAAGAAAGCTGTGCGGCGATGGCTGTGGCGAGGGGTAACGCTGCTCTTCCTGGTTTCTGGTTCAGCAGAAGAGGTGCCCTTAGCGCGCAGAGCGCCGTGCCGCAGAGATGACGTGCACCGCCATCGGACGCCGCGTGGGGCGACGCGGAAGGCTTCGGTGGGAAGCAGATGGGCAGCACAGCGTGCGCTTCGCCTGGCATTTGCTATAGGAAGCTGGGAAATCAGAGACTCCAGAATGGTTTGGGTCGGAAGGGACCTCGAGAGGATGCGTAGTCCAACCCCCAAAATGAGTTACAGTGGGACCAAAGAAAGAGGCAGGGGGGGAAAAAAGCCCCACTGAAATCCATCAGTATTCAGAAGAGCAGAAAAAACAGATGTATCGACCTAAATGACCACTGGTGACTCAAAAGCTTAAAGGCAATATATGCAAAGGGGGATGGCGCTATTAGCAGCCCGAAGGCGCGGGAAGCGGCGAGGGGCAGCTCTCTGCTACTGGAGGAAAACACACACTAACGGAAATCGCTTCTTCGAGGGTCGGCTCTCTTCTGCCCTGACCACAGAGACTCTTCCCAAACCCGACTTGTATGTTAAAATAGCAATTTCTGCCAAAAGCCCCAATTCAGGCACTGCTGCCTTCCTTAGAGGAGAGCATTTCATTAGGCTAATTCAGAGAGTAACTCGGTTTGAATCACCTCCACGTGATTCATCCCTGTGAATTGCAGACTGATTGCAATTTCTGCTGGTGTTTTTCCCAGCTGAAAGCAAGCTGACCTGCAGGTTTTTGCTTTGGTGCATCCAGAGGAAAATTTTGCTTCGCTGATCTGTCGTCATTTTTTCCTCATTCCACATTTTTTTAAAATAAACAGAAGGGGTTAACTTGACTGGAAGGCTTAACTGACCTCTTGCAAACCAATCTCTTTCCTAGAGAAGCTTGAATGAACCCCCCACTTTTATTCCTGCAGTTTAACTGACTGCTGGTATCTCATCAGTAAAACAGTGTGCTCTGGTTCGTTAAGCCTTTACGTCTTAGACTTTTGAAAGCTGATTTTGTAGCGATGCAGAATATATAACACCTGTGCCGAAACCGGCCGTGCTAGTAATTTATTGATATTGTGTCCTGATTTTAGGCAGCTGGTAGTGTCTTTTAAATTTGCTTTTGCTTTTACTCTGTGTCCTTGTAACAATGATTTGTATGTATTTCCTACCTAGTCGCTGCAGTGCCCGAGTTTGCCTCTCTATTTGTTGCCTTGCTGTGTGTTTATTCATTTCAGTACATGATGACGTTAAGGAAAATCCTTTTTAGCTGCTACCATGAGAAGCTGTTCTGCCCAGGGCAGTTCTTTGGTCTCGTTATTATTTTTCAGCAAATTCCCAGAGTCAAAAAAGTGAGAGGGGAGTAACTTCGCTCTTGAAAACCTGCGGGGACAGTGAGGGTAGGGACAGGGTAATAGTTGGTGATGAAGTTGGCTTTGAGATGAAGTTTGAAGAGAGTTTGGGAGATTATTTTGCATAAATAGGTGGTGGAGGAGCGGTGTGAGGAGGGGTAAGTGGGAGCTGATGGAGCTTCCTTTGGGAGCCAGCCCTGGCTCGGTGTGGGCAGCAGGAGCGTGGCAAAACCGAGAGCCCAAGAGGAACGGGTGACGTGGAGGAGCTGCAGGGAGTCCTGGCTCTGCTCGGGAAGTGGAAATGAAGGAGGAAGCTACTACTGAGTTCCCTTTACGCACTCTTCAGATTTAAGTGTGCCTTTAGCCAAGAGGGGAAAAAAAAAAGTAGCTCCTCCCCCAGTCCATAATTTCTTTGCTCTGATTATTACCAAGTGTGGAAGCATTTGCCTTTGCGCATGTGATAGATGCCAGCGGCACTGGAAAGCTGTCATCGGGGTGGGGAGGGGGGGGAGAGAAAAAAAATCTTTTCTTATGTTTCCTGGAGTAGAGTTCGGTGGAGCATTTCAGATGCTCGCGCTTGGATTATTGCTCTTCTGCCTCGCCTGTAACTCGCCTTTTCCTCTGAATTAGAAAACTACTTATTTATAAGCTGATAGGCGAGTAGCGATTTTGCATGTTAAATAGTGTGATTGCTTCATCCCAGTGGGAGCGTACTCTTTCAAGGATGGGCAGCTGAAAAAATACATATATGGGTAATTACATGAGACTTTATTTACAAATATTGGCTCAAAGATTTTTCCAAGTTGGAAACTTCTATTTTTCCTTTTCTGATGAAGATAAACTTTGCTGGATTCAGACCAGATAGTGCACAGGTCAGTTTTTGTCCATCTTTACAAAACGTTGGCTCAGAAAACGTTGATGAAGGAGCATGGTGTAAGTTGCTGAGACTTTGGTTTCCCTTGAGAGGTGGGAGGTAGTGGCAGCAAAAGGGAGCGGGGGAAGCAGCAGCTCCTCTAGCCTGTGGTACGAAGAAGGGATGTGAGGAAATCAGCTTTCTCAAAGTCAACTGCACTCCCCCTCTCCCCTGCTTTTGACTGTGCTGTCAACGTTTAGGGTTGGTTTTCCCATCCTGCTGTCACTAGAGGGAAATCGAGAAGAAAGCGGCTATTTCTAGGGTCAGAGTCCTCCCCCTGAAGCCAGCGACAAGCGAACCGGGACCCGAATGAAGCACCAGAAAGGCCAGGACTGTGGTGAGGCAGCTCTGCCGTGGGGCACAGATGAACGGCGTTTGGAGATGACTTTTGGGGAGGTGTGAAACACCCAGCAGCGGGTGCCCAGCTCTGCTCTCACCAGGTACGCAGCAGCGAGGTTGGCCCTAACAAATCCCATAGGATGAGGGTGGAAGCTCTTTGAATTTTGGAGTTTCCTTTGAGTTTTGCAACTCCTTCCCAATAAGTCAAACTCTGTAAAAGAGTCGCATCACCCTAGTAGATAGACTTTTTTTTTTTTTTTTTCATTTCTCCGTAAATACCCAGCTGCATATTTGGCATTTTTTTAAAAAAATGAATTAATATACTGAATGAACTGATTTTTTTAAGTGGCACCACGAGTAGTTAAAGGCTGTAGGGCAGCTCCACTGCAGATACAGCTTTTCCAGCCTGAGCCCCTGCGAGCGGGAGAGAAGCAGCTCGCGTGGACGTTGCACTGATTTATTCGTATCACATATATACGTGGGAGAGCTGAGCCTTCAGCTTTTGGCATCCCGAGCACTGGTTACTTTCGAGGACATGCCACAAGTAAGAAACACGGGGTGGGGGGGACATAAGATGATGTTATTTCCATGTAAAATATTCAGCCTATACATAATAAGGAGAAAGTAATAGTTATAATGACATGGCTGATTACCGTCAGAGTACTAAGAGGGAATTTTACTGGAAAAGGTATTATGCAGCCCACTGTGCTTTGCATAATCATTTTAAAAGCTGTTCGGGACATCTTCCTGCCTTTATCCTGAAGAAGCTGGAGATAATTTAGAAAACCGGGGTTGTGAGTGCGGCTGAACGCCAGGCTGGGCGCTGCACACGCCGCGGTGGTGTAGCCTACGGCCGAGTCGGTAGCGCGCGTGGACTTTCAGGGGTGTATTGTCAAGATGTTCTTGTCATTCAGTTGTAGCATCTTCAATAATTTGAGCATCGTGGCCATCTTAAACTTGTCTTTCTAAAACCTTTATATTGCCCCATGCGGCACGCGGTAAGTCGTCTCTGGTGCCCACCCAGAGCACAGACAATTTTCGGATTGGCTGAATCAAAAAAAATACCGGGGAATGTATTGAATCATACGTCCAAAAATTTGAGGAAAAACCTAAGCTGATATTTGGGAGAGAGGGGGTTAACTTAAATAGCTTTTGAGTTTTTTGTTCTGTATGTTATTTAGGAACAAAAGGAAAATGGTGAAAATGAAATCAAAGGTTTGGTAGGACAACGTATTTCACTTGACCAGAAACAATAATTTTGTTCCAGTAAGAAAATATTTCCATTAGGATCTGAACTCCATCCACACCCTTATTTTTTATCTCAGCCAGCAAATTTTGCCATCCCTTTTTTAACTAAGTGCTAACTCAGCCCCCCATCACCCGGCATAACCGTGCATGTTTCCTTAATGCATTTTTTTGCGGTCGCTTTCCCCGTTCATCTTCTGATTTCCCAGTTGTATCAGCAGCTTTGTTGGAGTTGTTCCTTAACGAAGTAGAGAATGAATGAATGAATGAATTAATGAAGCTCCTTGCGCCTGGAAACAGTGGTGAATGCAGGCAGAGTCAGTACGCTGAGATGTCTTTTTAAAAATTATTTTTTTCAAATTGGTGGTGTATTTTTGCTGCTGAGACTTCAAGAAGGACCTGTGATCCCAGATGTAAATGCGCTAAATTTGTGTTTTCCTGGGATATAAAAAGAGGGCTCAGGGTCTGGTGGGCCATCAGTACCATTTCCCTGGGCAGGATGGGAGCCATGGGCTGCTGATTCCTGAGAGATGGTGGACAAGTTCTTCACCTCTGCGCAGGCTCAGCAGCTCCTCCTTTGCAGTCAATAAGATTTCTCAGAAAATACTTGGAGAATATCTCGCCTGCTTTCACAGACTCCTTGTTAAGATGGTGTTTCCTCAATGAAACAGCCTCCTTTGGAGCTGCTTGTGAAATCAGGGGGTCTGGGCTGTGGGCTGGGAAGGGGCTGGGAAGGGGTGATGCCGTGTTGTGCAGGCGGGAGCATTTCTTCTGGGAGAGAAGTGGCCTTTTGATGTAGTTTTCTCAAAGTTTGGAAGCTGAACCAGCTCATATGTGCAGTCATCTGTCAGCTTCTCTTGGTGTTTCCAGACTAAGGTTTCTGGGAGTCACCTTAAATGGGCACATAAGCCACCTGGCGACCTCCTTGCCTTTTTGGTGGGGTTTGGTGGGTTTTTTTTGAGAGAGACACAGAGGCTGGAAGTGCCCTTTTGGACCATTTTAGATTAAATCCTTCGTCCTGGAGAGGCAAAACATGCCCTTCCCAGAAACAGCGTATGAATGGGCCCAGCAAAATGCAGTGATTCGTGTGTTGTGTCCTTCCTCCAAAGAAAAATCGGAAAATGCTTTCGGTTGCAGCATCATAGAACCATAGAACAGTTTGGGTTGGAAGGGATGTTTAAAGGCCATCTAGTCCAACCCCCCTGCAACGAGCAGGGACACCTTCAACTGGACCAGGTTGCTCAGAGCCCCGTCCAGCCTGACCTGGAATGTTCCCAGGGATGGGGCATCTACCACCTCTCTGGGCAACTTGTTCCAGTGTTTCACCACCCTCACTGTAAAAAAAATTCTTCCTTATATCTAGTCTAAATATTCCTTCTTTTAGTTTAAAAGCGTTACCTGTCATCCTATTGCAACAGGCCTTGCTAAAACGTTGGTCCCCATCTTTCTTATAAGCCACCTTCAAGTACTGGAAGGCCGCTGTAAGGTCTCCCCGGAGCCTTCTCTTCTCCAGGCTGGACAACCCCAACTCCCGCAGCCTGTCCTCACAGCAGAGGGGCTCTAACCCTCTGATCATCTTCGTCGCCCTCCTCTGGACGCTCCAACGGGTCCATGTCCTCCTTATGTTGGAGGCCCCAGAGCTGAAGACAGTGTTCCAGGTGGGATGTCACCAGAGCAGAGGGGCAGAATCCCCTCCCTCGCCCTGCTGGCCACGCTGCTTTGGAGGCAGCCCAGGATGCGGGTGGCCTTCTGGGCTGTGAGTGCACGGTGCCAGCTCGTGTCCAGCTTTTCACCCACTACTCTCAGTCCCTACATCCCCCCAGCTCGTGTTGATTTTGAGGATTGCCCCAACCGAGGTGCAGGACCCTGCACTTGGCCTTGGTGAACCTCATGAGGTTCTTGGGAGGTGAAGGTAGCGGCCGTCTGAGATGCAGTAGCATCTCCAGTTGCTCAAAACCTACCTGCAGTCAAAAAACATTTCTGTTTTAGTCATTTAAAAGCTGGAAAACAATAAAAACCTCACAGTAAATCTTTCTGGATTTGCACTGATTGCCCAAAGATAAAAATGTGAGGATTTTTCATTCAGTTTACAATATATTATGGGTTTTGTTTGCTTTTCTGTGGCTGGTCTCAAACCTTTCACGTTGGTTTCAGAGATGCAGCATAAAGGGTCTCTGTTTCTCCCCACAGCCTTGATCTCCCATTTAAACAGGGAACGGGTGAGAGGCATCACTTCCAAACTGGTGTCTGGAGATGGCAGAGTTCAAAACCTGCGTGGCAAGGTTGCTTACCTCTGAACAAATGGAGGAATTGCTCCGTTGCAATTATTGATCGTGGTGGATGATCCAAAGGGAGGAGGTCTGAGCGGGCATCACTCTATAAACATCCCGTGTTCTGCACAAAGAGCTTATGGTAGACTTTCTGAAGGACACAATAAATAGTAAGCTTTAGCAAACCCTTCCAGGAATCACTTCTCATTTTTAATATGGAAACAGAGTATTGCGTGACAGCAACTCAATAGGTAATGGGATAAGACTTTACTTTAAAACCAGTGTTTCAGCACAATGCGGAGTGAGAAAAAGACAAGAAATATGTAAGGAAAGAAAACTTAAAGTAGGATCTATACATTTGCAGTTTATTGTAGACTACGGAAATAGTTTTTCTGCAGTTATACATTAGAGTGATACAGAGCAAAACCTGATACTGAGGTAGGAAACCCACAGTGATACCAACAACAGGCGTAATTTTCATCTTCCAGGCACTTACTGTGTGGATACGCTAATCTACAGATGCATTTGTTTGCACTTTAAAGGTATTTTGACATATCAAATAATCTGGTTTTGTTCCATTTCTTGGTAAACATTTACAGGTCAGAAGATGTGTTTCATCCTAATGAATATTCTTATCAGAGGCTTGCCATTAATAATGCATAAGGAAACATTTGTTCCTGTTGATCATTCATTGGAAAGCAATCTTTATTACAAACGTTATGGTAATAGAGTAATTCCTGAGAGCCAGCGCAACCGGTATTGTTTCAGAAGTAAAGTAAGAAATGCAATTAATGTTATGGTAGAAAAAAATCAGTGTGTTGAATGTGAACATAGCAGTGAGGATTTACGGCAGGAGGTCAGCTCCAGAGCCCCCATCTCATTAATGTGTCCCAGTGGCAGGTGATGCTGTCGCAGGCACGTGTCCCCCTCCGGTCCCCTTCGTGCTCGTCACCCGCCTGTCCCACGGCACTCGCTGGGTGCTGTGAAAAACCTGCGCTGGGGCAGGCACCCCCCTACAGCCCCTCCTGGAAGCAGTTTTGGTGCGTTCAGGGGTGCAACCAGCACAAGGTAAACTGGTTTTGAGACCTAGAAAACCATTTTGCATCCTTTTATAAAAGGGAAGGCTGTTTTTTTTTTTTTTTAAGAATTATCAGGATACATGAATAGCAAATACGAGGGGCTTGTGAGGAGCAGCGTGGTCTTGTGATGCATCTTTCCTGGGAACTGTGAAAAAGCCCTACTGTGGTCTAACACGCTTTGGCTGTTGGTGTCTGTAATGCCAGATTTGCAACCACCATCCAGTGTTGGAGGGGGAAGGGAGGGACGCAGTTTCAGAGGATTAAAACTAAAGCTTTACATGCACTAAGAGAAATAAACCAAGTTTTGATGGCTGAGTGCCCCCCTCGCCGTGCTGCGGGTCAGTGCCAGTCCATCCATTTTGCCAAGGCTTTGCCAGCGGGTCCCGCTGAGGACGTGGCCCAAAATGCAGGGACAGTGTAACATGGTGTGTGATCAATCAGAACAATTTTCCTAGGGCTTTTCAACCACTTTTCTCAAGTCCTTTCTCTTGACAGATGTATGATTTTGTATCCCTGCCGTTCTTACGGTTACTCCAGCCTATGGAAATGTCGATATTTACTCATATTCAGAATTGAGTAATGCTGTTTCGCAGCCCTGGGTCTGATATTTCCTGCAGGCTTTCCTGACCTCTGTGCTCACTCTGTCTTCTCTACCAATATATTGTTACTTTCATTCTTGGCAGTATTTCCTTTTACTGATTATTTTTTTCCGAATTCAAAACATAGAAATAGAGTCGCTGTTTCAAACATAGACATAGAGAACTTACATCCTTTATAGTATACAACTCTACGTTTGAAATTGTTAGTAGTAATATCAACTCATGAAAAATATTACAACTGCTTTGAAGTTTCAGAAGTAGCTTGAGATTTGGGGTGTCTCATTTAATGGGTGCCTCATTTAACACCCCCTCCCTGTGGGTGTCCGGTGTTTCCTACAAAGTGAATGCCATTAATTATCTCAAGCTGAGCACCCAGAGGACTACTTGCTTCTGCAAATCTGGAATCTTTTCAATTACTAGAAATGATTTGAGTTACCTCCAGGGGCTGGTGGGGTTTGGGGTTTTTTTTTCCTCTTTGATCTGCCCGGAGCTGTTGCAGACGGATTCACTGTAGGAACCTCTGTCTCTCTCCGTTGCCGTGTGTGTGTGCATGTGTATAAGATAATAGAGAGTGACTGACTACAATATGTACGTTTAAGCTACTCGGCTGAAAGTTACCAAGCATTAAAATCCACTGGGAATCACAAGGCTTCTAAATGAGGAAAGCACATGTCAGTCAGTGCGTGGAAATGAGTCCTCGTACAAGAGTAGCTTTCAATAAGAAGAATGAGTATTGGTCCCTGGAGTACATCAATCCTGGTTTGGCCACTCACTACCGGCTTTCACTATTTCTCTAGCAGCGTCCGTTGCCTTTTGTTATTATTTTTCCCTGCCTTTCGCTCCATTGTCCGTTTCTATTAGATACGTCTCACGGGCCAGCTATCAAGAGACACCCTGCTGTGCTGTGACCAATGAAGGCATTTTCAACCATAAACAAGGTGTTGTGGGATTGAAAAGAAACATGGACAATGGCGAGTCCTGGGCAGCTTATAATTGTTTAAATGTATTTTTATTATATTGTGCGGTGACACAGGAACTCTGAAGAAATTGGCTGGTTTGACCTAAGGTTTAACTAAGCAGAATGCCGCAGGGTAGATGAGAGGCTTTGGGAAAGATGACATTTTTGGACTTGTCAAGTGTGGTCTAGTCCGTCATTATATATTTTTCCATGATTAAAGCGTGTATTTTAATAGTTTTGAAATTACTTATGAGCCTGTCCCATCTCAAAAAATACGAGGCACCTTGCAAATCCACGGGGGTAAGTTGAATCCTACTGACCGTCAAGCTTTTTGGTTCCTAAAAATCATGTGGACACGCGTTGAAAAGGGTATTTCTGTACTATCTTTGAATTAAAATAAATGGAGTTATGCTGGAAAAACTGTATGGTCACAGGTGATTAATTTTTCATCAGTGACTATTTTCATGCAGAAGAGCTTAGCAGCATGGTAGAGAGGACTATTAAAATTGAGGCTGTATTGCCTGACTTAGTCCATTGAGGATTTGTAGATCCTTTTTGTTGCCATCAGAGAATTGGTGTTTAAAATAGTGGTCTTAATTCATTGGTAGGACACGTCAGAACATTTTTCTACGGGTTTATTTTATTGAAATGCACAAATTGTAATCAGGAAGAGCAGAGGATTAAGCAGGGATCATGGAAAACCGGGTTAGGTGAACCAACTCAGTGTTCGCCTGCATGGAATGTTGTCCATCCACCTGAAAAAGAAACAATATCCTTTCATGATGAAACTGCTTTTGTTGAAAGAAGTACTGAGATCTCCCTCTGGATAAAGGAATGAATGAGTTAAAGACGTGACCCTGTGGTCTGGATGTGCTGCCCCGGCTTCCCTATTCACCTCCATCCTGTACCTCCAGAAAGATCCTCTGGGAGTTAGGGAAGTAGTTAGGAGTATCTTGTCTGGGAAGTCAAGTGGGATTTCTCTGTTGTCCCGGAGCCAGTGGTGTGTGAGACCTGGCCTGAAACCAGTGCAGTTTTTAAAAGCCTTTCCATTAACTTCATTGGCTTCTCATTCAGTCCGCTCTGCTTTTCCGGGTGTTGCTTCTTGTTTCACCTCCTGAAAAACAGGGTGGTGTTCTCTGTATTTTCAGTTAAAAATAGAAAAATAGAGGTAAATCCTTCAAAAAAATGTATGCTTGCAATCAAGGCACCTTTTTTTTTTTTTTTTTTTTTTTTTGGCAAAGGAAGCTCATGCTCTAATTGCAGCCAGCAGCAGAGAGCCGCCACCGAGAAGCTTAGAACCATCCTCAAAGCAAACAAAAAGGAAACACAACATTATTGTTGTTGGTCTTCCTTATTAAAACAAATAAAATAAGCATTTTCCTCATTTTTATAGCTATATCGATACCCGGATATATGTCGGTCTCCTTCCACGTGCCTCAGCAGCCGGGAGTCGCAGCAGTGTGAGCTGAAGGAGAACCAGCATCGTTTTTACCTCTCGCTTACGGAGTATTTCGGAGCGATTTATGCTGCCATCAGTCCGTACCAGACGTTTCCTTTCTCCTTGAGATTGAGTATCAGACCATCTCACGTTTATCTGGAGTACTGGCTATGCAAGCTGGCTTGACACGTTAATTTAATCTGTGCTTCTCAATTCATAGTCTTTCATTTACGATCAAATATCGGGAAAGGTTACAATTAATGAGAGCGCGGGAGCAGAAGCTGACGAAGCTAATGATGTATTGCTGCGTTTTGTTTGCTCCGGAGGGGAATAATTGAGGTCCTTGTGCTACAGAAAACTATTATTAGTAAGTAAAAAGTAGCAAAGGAAAGCGACCCGCACCCGTCTCCCATTTTGCAATCTGTGTTTCTAGCAGTTTTCTTAAAAGTTCTTAAAAATGAAGCATTTTGTTAAGGTTTTTTTGGCTGTGCGGCTGCCTTGGAGGAAGATGTGCCTTTTCACAGGGCACTGGGGGGTTCGAGCCCTCGCTGCCGCCCTCCGCTCTGGGCTTGCAGATGCTACTGGGTGTGCAGAAAGGCAATTCCCAGAAGCTGACAGCGTGCCCGTTCCCGAGTGAAAAGGGCTCTGCTGCTGCGGGCTCAGCGAAGGAACCACAGGGAATCCCTCCAGGAAAAGAAACAGGCTGATGGCCTTAACGTGGGGCGCGCTTCCTAATTGAAAATGAACTAATTGCTCGTTGTTCCAAAAGCAGACGTGCTGCTGGGCTGAGGTTAACGGTGAAGGCTGAGCCCTTCCCGAGGGGGTATTTAGAGCCCAGCCATGCGCTGGAGCGGCAGCACGGGGCGCGTAAGAAATACTTCCAGGGTTTGTAGCTGCTGGGTGCAGGTGATTTCCTTGGGTTAGTGGCACACAGCATCTGGCTGCTGAAATACTATAATTAATAAAATAAATAATAGGGCTCATGTAGCTATGGTACGCCATCATTGAAAGCTCCATTTTTAAGTAAAAATACCCATCCCGCGTTGTTGTTCTAGTTAGTAACTTTGTGAGGTTACTGTATGGTTTTATGCTTGGCAGAATGTCACAGAGCTTTGCTCGGTGTTGGCCTGCGGGGTCGTCTGGGATGGCAGGTGCCACTGTTGGTGCTTTGCAGATGTGCTGTGGACTCCTCGGTAGTTTTCAAGATGGCAAGATGAACTAAGTCTTTCCAATTTCCCCAGCTTTTAACCTAAAAAGGGGAAGAAAAAAGTGTCTCTGACTTCTTCATTAGGAGCAGGGTCTGGCACTCCCTACATTGGGTAGAGTTGAGCAGACTTCTTATTTGGTGGATTAACAGGATTATTCTTACTTAGGATATGATAAAAGATACAGAATATGATTAACTTTGGGATTGAAGGCATCCTTTTTTCACTTTATTCTTACTGCTTCAGGTTTTATGCGCTCTAGGTGCAAAAATTTGTTCTTTGAGGCTATTTACGTAGATCTGGACTTTCAGCTTTTCAGCTCTTCAGGCCCCCTGGCATCCCCCTGTTCTCATGTACGGGGAAGGGACAACCCACCAGAACCCCAGATGGGTACAAGTGTACGAGACTGAACAAACAGAGCAACCTGTCACCTCTGAGCGTGAGCGCGGGGACAGGAGCTGGGCAAGGCTTTAACTTGTGGTGGGAAGGCTGTTGCTGGAAATCTTGCCCTGAGCACAGACACCCTCATGGGAGAACCTGAACAGCCTTCCCCGGCACCTAAAATAACACTGCCACCTTCTGACTTCAGGGTAGGGCTGTAGGGTACTTGTTGCTGGAAAAATACCTTAATTTGTGACTGGGAGGCAGCATGACGATGGTGCTGACGGAGTGGACTTGCTTTGCTGGTCCCTGTGCTGCACCTTGCATGGGCAGTATCTTGGACACAGGGAAGGAATTTTCTCTGCGTGCCGGGACCTGATCGGTTGTTGGAGGTCACGCGTGAAGTTTGGACCCGTCCAGGAGTCCACGGCACTGTGGTGCTCAGTCAATGATTTCCGTGCGTAGAAAGGAGTGAAATGAAAAGGAGCCAAGCCTGGCATAGATCTAACAGGCAGCGTGTGCTCATTAGCATGTAATTAGATTTGTTAGGCACTACAGTAAACAGCATTAAGTGCAAGATGCAGTGATTACTCCTGGTAGCACCCTTTCGGCATTACCCCCGCTCCTGCAGCAGCTGGATGGAGCCGCGTTACGGCGGTTCAGCAGGCACCAGCAGAGCTGGTGGTACTCCTTTCTTGGGCAGAAGCATGAATAACACAAATACTGCCGTTTTTAACGGGTTTGGGTAGCTGTATCTACAGAGCAGAGCTCACACATTTCTCCTGCTCCTTCCCCGTTCCCCAGTGGTGCAGCTGGGACCGGCGCTGCTGCGGGTTACTCAGCAGCCTCAGCACGATCGCCTGGTTTTCCCCACCAGTATTGCGTTTTCCTTCAGTACATGTCACGCCCGGCGTTTTTCCATCATGGCTTTGGGGAAGAAAGTCACTTGTCTTTACCGCTGTGCCACGGTTGGCCCGTGGGCTGGAGTAGCCCCTCAGCCCTGAGCTGCGTATGGACTTCTCTCCTGGCTCCCCCCCAGGAGCAGACCTGCGTTGGGGCCACGTGCCATCGTCACCCTCGCTAAATTCTTTCTTTGTTGCAGCTGAAGGACTCCACCTCCTTCAAACCTCCCGTTTGTAAACGCAAAATTAACGCGCTGCATCATTTCAGCGTGAGGAGGAGTGAAGTCTTTCTACGGAAATACCCTGTTGAGGCCACATGGTGATGAGTCCTGCTTTTTCTTCCCCCTGGAGCCAGCTTGAGCCCACCGCCATCGTAGTGTCTGCTGTTAGAACAAGCTCCCCCAGCCCCCTCGTGCTGAGCGTCGCCTTGTGCCACCTACGTGGTGTTGAAAGGGTTGGAAAAGTGCATGCAGGTAGGGGCCAGGCATCCTGGTTGTGCTCATCCCCACAAAAATAGCAACGAATTAAAAGGACGACACCTCATTTCCTCTCCTTCTGGGGGGGCGAGCTCGGGAGGAGCTGGGCTGAGAGAGGTGGCATTTGCTGAGAGACCTGGCGCCGTCGGGAGCAGGTTGGAGGCTGTCAGGAGGAATTAAGGTAAGGGTGAGCGCCCTGGCACGGCGAGGGTCGGGTCGGGTGAGGATGCCGCGCCGGCAGCCCCGCAGCGCTGCTCCACCGCGACTTACCTCCCCCTGCCTCCACTAGATGTGGGCGACCGCCCTGTTGTGCAGGGGATGTTTTCCTAACTAACCCCATTAGGAAATTAGGGTCTCCTAACAACTGTGAGAGGCTTGCTGTTTTGCGTGAGAGAGAATGGATAAGTGCCTGGATTAACTTCTTTTTTAAATACAAGGCATTTTGTGCTCTTGATAGAAATTTCATAACGTTTATGTTGTGCACCTGCTATCCTGGCATCCTGGGGAATTGGAGAGGTCCATCGTTTCCCTTCAAAGCGCTTAACTCTCCCAGGCTTATCAAATCATTTGAGGAATAAGAGGTACCTTTCTCGCTTCTGCGCTTGGCCAGGATGTTTTCTACTTCCGTACCTGACTACATGAGGAAGTGCTTTATTTTTCATGGCGAATCAATAAAGCTATGGTAAAGACATTGAGGTGCTGGAGCGTCTCCAGAGAAGGGCAATGGAGCTGGTGAGGGGTTTGGAGGCCAAGTCTCCTGAGGAGCAGCTGAGGGAAGTGGGGTTGTTCAGCCTGGAGAAGAGGAGGCTGAGGGGAGACCTTCTCGCTCTCTACAGCTGCCTGAGAGGAGGGTGCAGACAGGTGAGGGTTGGTCTCTTCTCCCAAGTAAGAAGCGATAGGACAAGAGAAAATGGCCTCAAGCTGTGCCAGGGGAGGTTTAGATTGGATATTAGCAAAATTTCTTCATCAAAAGGGTGATCTAACATTGGAACAGGCTGCCCAGGGAAGTGGTTGAATCCCTTCCATCCCTGGAGGGATTTAAAAGATGGGTAGACGTGGTGCCGAGGGACATGTTTTAGTGGTGGTTATGGCAGTGGTAGGTTGACGGTTGAACTCAATGATCTTAAAGGCCCCTTCCAACCTGGACAGTCCTATGATCTCTCCTTTTTGAGGTCTAAGGAGAAACACCTTGTTAGGGACTAAACCAGAGCAATGATGAGCCAGGAGCAGAAGGTTTCACTGCCTTGGTGGCCCCAAACCAGCATCCTCAGACAGCTAAGCAAAACAAGTAGCATCATTCCCATTCTTTGGGAGAAGTCAGGGGAAATGAAGTTTGAAGTTCTCTTGCGATTGCTGTGTATATTAATTACAGTTATTTAGAGAGATAGCGGTGAAAAGGAGAGACCTTGCTGGCTGATGAAGCAAAGCAGCAGTGCACAGCATTTATTATTGATACCCTTAAGAGCCCGTTGAGGCTTTGCTCCTCCTGGTAGCACCAAGAGATTGTTTGCAGGTGGCCGGGGGGGGTGTCCTACCCGGCTCACGCGGGGACGAGGCCACCATCAGCCGGGTTTCCTGGTCACCTTTCACAGGCACAGCCCCACGGGGTATGTTCTCCGGCCGCAAAGATGCACAGCGTTTGTGCATTTGCCCGCATGGCTGAATCCATCTCTCGCCGCGCGAGGTGCCAGTATTACTCCCTGTCTCTCCTGCTGTAGCTTCACGCTCGATTTAAGCTGATCTAAGCGTGAGCTGCAGTCAAAAGAGGGGAGCGAGTCCCACTGCCCGGGCCTCAGACACCGTCCCCATGCAGAAACACGGCTTTGGCATTGGGTTTGAGACTAAAATACTCCCCTGAGAAAGTGCAGGTCCCTCTGTGCCGAGCTGCACGTTGCTTCCAGCTGCAATGGTATTAAAACAAGAGAGCGCGATGTATCGAGGAGCAATTTAAAAACAAAAGAGTGATACCTTGTTGAATGAATCTGCTGTGTATGTTTTAAAAGGGCAACATACAGTGTTTCAGCTGACGCGCTTTGATTTATGCAGTGTTGTTTGGAGCTGTAGGGGACTTCAGGCATCCAAACGCTGCCTTAGGGTGCGGGTCCAGTGGGAAACCCTGCAAGTACTGGCATCGATCAGGTAAAGAAGTTCGTGTCTAGAGCTGATGGTTCAAAATGCGGCTCCAACAGGCCTCGGATTCACATCCCAGAGGGTGACTGAAATCAATCCCGTGCCATTGATCTGCAGCTGGCTGCCATTTGTGGAGCCCTGCGGATGAGCAGTGAATACAGGCTGCTACCTGAACTGCCAGCTGCTTCTGCTCAAGCCTTGGAAATAAATAGTCTGTGAGCAGAGACCAACCACGACAGCTTTGGGTGAGGCTGGAAACACCTCTGCGAGTGCCACAAGGTACCCGACATGCCGCTGACTTTAAAAGTAAGAAGCTCAGCGTTGGAAGAAGTGCTAGATAGCAGGGTGATCAGGAGAGGTTTCGGGAGGGGAAGGTGACTAGAGTAAACGGAGATGGAGAGGGGCTGTCAAAAGGGCAGGAGATTGGAGGGGGATCAGAGAAGGGGGGCAAAGCCAGAGGAAGGTGTGGAAGATGAGACCTGTGAGGAAAGGTCTGCTCCATCTAAAGAAAACACACACAAGGGAAACATAATCACCTGCAAACACACGGGGGGACTTAAAAAGCAGCCAGCAATCAATTTTCAAATAGTGGACCTGATCGTTAAATAAACTAGTAAAAGGGAATGAGGTTGGAATAAACAACTGATTTATCATGCCACCTTTTTTGCAGCAGCAACACAGCTGTATTTTCTTCCCTGAGCTTCTCCTCTCCACCTCCTGAACCATAAAGTCAGGGCAGCACCTTTGGGGCTGACTCTCTCCTGTGACACCAGGGGTTTTACTAGAGCTGACGACCCTCTCGCTCAGCTGCTGTTTCAGGCAGATGCTGCTCGAGGTCGAGCTTCAAGCCCTGCTTGAAGTGGCCGTGAGATCAAGCTGGAGGACTGTTTTGAGACAGCAGAAAGCAGGCAAGGGACTTTTCCAGGACAGGACTTCATTGAAAAGCAACAAGACCTCTGTCTGTTTCCCTGGAACCAGGAATTTCTCCTTGCCTTACACAGCACATTTCTGGAGTCCTTCAGAAAGTGAGTTCTGGACTTGCCTCGTTACGACCATTAAGCTTCACTTTGTTGTAAGGTGGCACCTGCCAAACCCAAGGATTAATCCAGCTCATGAGTGTAGTGGCTATTTCCTATGCCAACAGAGCGAGGAAATACCTTCATCCCTTTCAGTTTGGCACTCATGGCTCCTTCCACTGTGCCTCTGAAACCTCTCTTGCCCCGGCTGTCGCCTGGGCTCCCTCTGTGCCCTGCAAACCCTCCTTCCCCAGGCTCCTCAGGAGGGGCAAAGCCGACAGGCCAACTCTTGCCAGGAAATAACAACTAAATAGCTGACCAAAATACTCACTTTCTGGAGAGTAAGTGCTGTAACAATTGGCTTTACTGGGCAGCCAGGTCAATCCAGCTCTCTCCAGCAATGCACAGGATTGGAAGTTTCCATTTCGTCCAACAGCCTCCAGTTCCTCCTTGCGCAGCGTTGGAGGAACTCCTCTCTCTTCTCCACACCACCTCCACGAAGACCATCGGAGCTGATCCTTCCTCCTGGGCTTTAAAAGGAGTAGGGCCATTGCTGCAATGAATCCCACCGGAGTCTGCTGGCCGGGAGCCAGCCAGTGCACCCATCCGGGCATAAACCCGGGTGCTGCCGGCACGTGGCTCTCCTGAAGGAGAGGCTGTGCCCTGTACATGCGATCGTCATAGCGGCTGATACCTGTCAGTGGTTTTAAGCAGGACCCTTTATGAATGCAGAGGAAGGCCCTTAGACCAGGTTGGAATTCCATCTGAGCTCCCTGTCTGTTTGCCTCGCTGAAATGGCATAGGAATAAATCCCGTTTTCACTCCTGCTGGGTGAGGTGGGGGTTTGAACGCAGCGAGGGCAGGCTCCTGTCTGGGATGGGTGGTCATTTCTCCAACATGCGGCGCGTAGGTTTAAGATGTAAAGCTGTGTGTGCATTTGCTCTCGGGGCACGTCGGGGCACATGGGGCCACTTCGACCGCGTGCCGTCCTCCGGGAAAAGCCCTACGGCCGGGAGCGCTTTCGCTGGATGCACGCTGCCATGCGAGCAGATAGCGGAGAGAGGGGCGGTAGGGAGGACCCGGGGCTTTCTCTCCTGGGAACAGGGGCATTTCCTTGTTTCATAAGGCGTGATGAACACATCTAGGTGAGAGACTGGGTTCATTTCTTCAAATCTCAGACCCTGTGAGGGGAGGTCGGGTAAGTGCTTTCCTTAAAAAAGCGTGGAGTGAGATTCATGTAGGTATTTGGCTAATAACATCTATTAAACTATCCACACTGTAGAGATAATGGCTACAGGTTGCAACGCGGCATAAAGATTTATTTTTTTTTTCTTTTCTTTCCTATTTCCCTGTGAACTTGTCCAGATTTTTCCACCATGTTCGGAAAGAAGAAGAAAAGGCTTGAAATTTCCGGGCCCTCTAACTTCGAGCATCGGGTTCACACGGGCTTTGACCACCGGGAGCAGAAGTTCACGGGACTGCCTCAGCAGTGGCACAGCTTGCTGGCGGACACGGCCAACAGGCCCAAGCCTATGGTGGATCCCTCATGCATCACTCCCATCCAGCTCGCGCCTATGAAGGTATCGTGCAAAGTCCCCTTTGAATTTCCTAACCTGCCTTTAATTGCCTGAAGTAATACCAATAGCGGCTGTCCCGGGAGGCAGGCACGGCTGGGGGAGTGTGCAAGTACAGAGAGCGGTACAAATCCAAATATTTAATAGTAGAGTTGCAAGGAGAAAGAGTTATACTTATCAAACTTGTACAAATGTCCCAGAAGAGTGTGAGTCACAGGTCTTGCAGGCGCTGTGCCTTCATGCTCCTGGGCTGCAGAAGAACAAGCCACGAGTCCCGGTGGAGGCCCGAAACGATGCTCCGCTGCAGTGTAAAGCTCCTTGATAATTAATTTAAGAACGGTGCTTTAGGCAAAGGCAGTTTGGAGCAAGGGAGAGATGGAAAAGCACACCAAAGGAAAAAAATTAAATTGCTTGTTCAGCCGGGCAAGGAGATCAGGGAAGGATCTCATTGCCACCCGCTGCTGCCTGGAGGGGGTAGCACAGGTGACGGAGCTGAGCTCCTCGCGGGGTGGTAAAATGAGGAGAAACAGCCCCAGGTTGTGGCTTGGGAGGTTCAGGCTGGCCACCTGGGGAAAAAACTTGGCTCGGAGGGTAGAGCAGCGCTGCACGGGGCACCAGCGCGGCGCTGGGATCCCCATCCTTAGAAGCTCAGGATTCTGGTACACACATTTGCCCTGATTTAGCAGCGTTTCTGGGATTGCACATCCTAACGTCCCAGTGAATTGCACTTGTGTGCTAGTAGTAGCCTTTGCCCTGCTGGCCAGGTACTTCTCACCGTCATGCAGCTGCAAAATAAATTTAGGATTTCATTTCTGTGTGGATTTTTCTGCAGCAAGGGAAAATCAGATAATCCCAAGAGTACAGATCCTGTATTTATATTTGATAAGTGCTCTTTGCTAAATTTACATTTACTGCCTGCTCCTGAAGGACACTCATCACTTGCTGATCAGGGTTGCTGGGTGTTGCTACAAGACAAGGGGAATAAAACCAAAGTCTTGATTTTTTTTTTTTTTTCTGTACTAAAATATCTACGGTATGATAGAGGCCCAGAATAATGAGGAAAAAAATAGGCAAACCTTCCCCTGCTAGGGGAGGAGAGCACTTTTGTTCCACAGCCCTTCTTAACACCAAAAATACCCTTGGATGTTCTGACATGAATGCATAAAGATGTTTTAAAATGAAAAAAAAAAAAAAAAAAAATCAGTGTACTATCTTGCGGCAGTACCATCTCTTTTCTGCTGTTCTGAAGGCATAAATCCATAAGCTTAAACAGTTTTAAAATGTATTAGCTTTCCTCAGCACTACTGCAGGCGCTATGATTCTGGGTCTTGGCCAAATGGTCGTAGGTGTGGGTTGGTTCGTGTGCCGAGTCCCATGGAAGCGACACGCACTGAAGGATCAAGCCCCAAATGGGAAAGTGCCGCATTTTGAAGCAGAGTAAATGGTTGCCAGTTGTTCCTGAGAAACTGCCAATTCTTGCTTTTCTGGTTGCGTACCAGAGATCTGTGCATGTCTATATATCAGGGGTCTGTATATGTGCCTATACCGGGGATGCACTTCTGAACCAAACCATCCTGCGCCAGGAAGGGGCTGGGGCCAGGAGCCAAAAGGCAGCTCCCGAGTCAAATGCGTTCTCCCGGTGTCGCCTTGGGCCACAACGTCTTCCCAGGATGCGTGTCCCGGGGACAGGGTGCCTGCAACCGGGTACCCATCTCGGCAGCGGCCGTGGGGCTGAGCGGAAACAAGCCCGTCTGCAGAGGGACCCACGGGAGGGGTTTTCTGCGTAGGTGAACAATGTCAATTTGGAAGCAAATAAATTGCAGTTAATTGCATGCCACCACTCCGAAGGTATAATCAAGGAAATGGGATTAAAAGGGAAGGGTTCAAGAAATTGTACCTTCACTCTCCAGTTCCTTTCACTATCCAAGGCTCAGTTACAGCCTATTGAAATGGGCCTCCATGATAGTGCTAGAAAAAACAGGTTAGTTTTAGGTTAATAGCAACTAAGAGACATTGACTATCGTCTGAGAATTTGCTTTTAACTATTGCAAGATATCATTTTACTGTATATTAAGTGTTAACATGCCTTGTTTTGATGTAACTTAACTTACGGAGAGAGACTGACCTGTGGCCACTTTGAAACTAAGAATATTCAATGTTGCTAAGCTAGTTCAGCATAATCATTTTATTTAGACAATTCTTTTATGCATGCACCTTTAGTTCTGTTGAAAGGTTATTTAGGCACTGAAGATTTCATACCTTCAGCGAGAACTGAAGATTTAAAATGCACTTGCGGTTCATGAAGATAGGAACCAAAGGTTCCAAAGTCTCAATATTGTTTACAACTTTTCTCTTCTCTCCCCAGCAGTTGACAGTTTAATTAACTCAGTTGTGAATGCACTGAGGTGTAGCAGAAGAAGATTCATAATTGTGTCCTGCGTCACAGTATTAATTCAGGCTGAGGCATTTGGCCAGAGTTAGTTTGCGCCGTGATTTCGGGTCGCACAGCAGCTCTGTAACTCCGCTGTTTTGCACTTCTAAATTTATTCACTGCTTAATTACTTCAGTATTGACTACCCATATGGTGTGAGGCAGAAGTGTTCCTCCTGATAGGTGTTCCTTCATGACTGAAGGGTAGCACAGGTCATAGGGGTAGACTTTGAGAGCACAATGTCTTGGTTTTGGGGCAGAACTGATGTTTGCTTGCTTTGACCTTCACCCAAAGCTGAAGCAGAGGAAGGAAAAGACTTTTTCTTGGCTTCTGTAGGTTTTTCAGCTTTCCTGGTTCGTGGTGTTTGCTTGTTTCTCAGTCTGCAAAGCAGATAGGATCTGATGGTACATAGCATATTCCTTTGGGTAAAACCAATACATGATAAATATGCTCACTGCTCCATCTGTACTCAAAGGCACCGGCAGCGATGATGAAGACGCAGCGCCCTGCGCTCCCAAATATCCTGGGGGATGTCATCGCCCTGCCTCTGCGTTGGCTGGGATTAAAGGCTTGTCGTGCTTTTACACACGGGTGGCGGCGGCTTGTCATGGTAATGTCAGCGTTTGAATCCAAACCTGAGCTGCCTGTACGAATTCATTCATTTCAAGTACGAGGAGAGACAATAATGGGATTCCCCTTCTCAGTGTGGGTGACCCAGATAGCGGCAGAGTATTGTGTATTTCAGATGCTAGCACGAGTCAGTAAAACGCGGCAGAAAATTTCATGGAGAATAGAAAGTGACAGTGATCTTGATAGGTTTGGGGTGTGGAGATGGAGGGGATTGAGAAAAGGCTGATTTTTCACTGGAAACATCTCTGCATGGACAATGGTGAACCATCAGTGTTTTCCTGTGCTTAAAGTAGGCTTCAGGAAGTCTGAGGTCCTGATGCCCAGCCTCTTGGTCCTCTCGCTTCAGTACTTTGTAGTTGTCCTGTGTGTGACCTGGAGCTCATGGTTTGCATGTTTGCCCTCAGCACACAATATGCCTGTCCTGTCATCACCCTTAGGCCACACAGGAGCTTTAATTTGTTGCCACCCTTTGATTTTTTTGAAAGCTTCAGAATCGATAACTAAGCAAATGCATTTTCCTTAGGCAGCAAAACTCGTTCTTCGTGGTTTCTCCACTCCGCTCAAAATATTAGGAAAACAGACACTAGAATCCTTATTCTGGGGATTTTTGCCAAAAGAGCTTAGCATCGGATTTGTAAAGATGCTCTGTTAAGATGCTTGAGTGTCTGCTGCTGTCAGTGGGAGCAGGACGGCACTGAAGACTTGTTAAAATCCCTTCTCATGTTTCCCAGTGCAGTGAACAGCTGAGCCTCCTCACTTCTGTCAAGTTACTAGAGGAAAAGATGCCATTTGTTTCTGAAAAAACACCACGCTGGAGTTGTTCTTCAGTTGTCTGTGCCGGTACATGCGTAAAGCCTCCATCGTTTTCCTTTTGTTGACGCTTCGGGTCGTCTCACCCATCCAATCACCCATCTCACGCATCTCACCCGTCAGCAAGATCGAGGTACCCAGCTTGAGGATGACATGGTGGTGGGCTTGTCCTTGAGTAAGGATGGAGGTGGCTGTATTGGGGTGGCCAAATATATAGAGGCATCAAGAGGACTGAGTCCTTTCTGCTGAGATCTCCACATGTCCTTCTCCCCTGAGCACATTGCAGTAAATCCAGCCATGCTCGTGTGGTGGAATTTCATATGTTTCCTGAATTGTCTCTTCCATTTTCTTCCCTTGGAAACACAGGGTTTAAGGGGATGATGGCTTTCGCTGCCCCGTGGTGTCTGATGTGCCCGAGATGAGCATAAGCACAGCGTGGCGATGGAGAGGGGTCAGTGTTCAGCCAGCAACGGCAGAGGGAGATCCTCAGCTTGACGTCGATGCTGTCTCCTCAGCAAAATGGAAGGAGCCTCTTCTGTGCCGTGTGGGTTGAGCTGCCTTAAAAGTAGGGAGAACATCGTCCTTTCCATCACTCCATCAAAATACCGTTGAATGCCTCACAGCTGGGCTGAGGCGCACACTAATGGGACCGTTAACCTGGGGTCCTGCGACCTGTGGGTGGTGCAGGGCAGAGAATTTCTGTAGGGGACAGGCCACGGGGGCGCTGGCTTTTCTCTCTCTTCATCCTCATGTTTCAATGGTCTCATGTATGTTTTCTCTTATTAGTTGTAGTTCTTCTTCACTTCTGCCTCTCAAACCTTGACCCCTATTCTGGCGAGTTAACTGTAATTTTTAAAACTTTTATAAGCTTTTACTGCTATATTTCAGCCTCTGCTACGTGGGGGGAAGAATAAGCAGAAAATGAGTTACTGGTCATGGCCCTTCTAATAGCTCTGGCAGGAAAATCAAAGCTTCTGGTTACTGTGCATGTTGACAGAAGGAAAAGCAATTCTTTCTCTTCCCCATCCTATTTGGCCTCCTAAGGTATTTCCAGCAATGAAATTCAAGCCTCATTTAAGACGTCAGTTTTTTCCTACATTTATATGCTTTCCTTGCGTAGCTGGAGGACACTGAGCACAGAACCATGCTCAGCAGTGCTGAGTGGCCAGAGACCTCCAAGAGAGGAGATGAGCAGGGGTCCTTGTCTGCGCTTGAGCGGTCAGAAATGTCCAACTCTCATTAGATGTCCAGCCTGTCCAGCCCTCTCCTCCCGTGTGGAATTGCACAGGGGAAATTCCTGACCAGGAAAAGGGGGATTTAGAAATAAAGAGCTGTTCAAAGGCTTTACCTGCTGCTTGGGGGCAGATGGACAAGGCAGTGGTTGTCCTCACCTATCTTCCTTGCCCTCCCAAATTTTTACCTCTCCTGGATAGCTCCTTTTTACTTATTCTTCCTGTGGTACCTCTCGAGATGGGACAGCGTGAAGTTCTGGCTTGGAGAAGGTTGACTTCCATCCCACCAGGATGCTGTGGACCCACAGCGCTGCTCTTGCTGGGACAGGACCTGGAAGGCTACTGACATCTCGTGGGCCTTCCTTGTAACCACATCATGAAAATTCACGCTGAGTATCTCACGTTTCCTAATTACACGCCTTGAAATCACATGTTCGGTCTGGCGCGTGCTCAGCCAGGAGGAAAGAAGGTGGAGGGGGCGCCTCCAAAAAGGGAAGAGCCAAAACCGTGCAGTGTAGGAAATTCTGGGTGAAAGGAAAACATTTTGCCAGCGAGCGTGGTTTAGCAGCAGGATAGCAGCCCAGAGGGGCTGTGGGATCTCAGCCTTTAGAGAGGGCAAAACCTGGTGGACAATGGCCTGACTGGACTTGGACGTTAGCCCTGCTGTGAGCAAGAGGTTGGACTGGATGACCTGCAGAGGTCCCTTCCAGCCTCAGTTCTTCTGTGATTTTCTTCACCTGCAAGCGGTTACTGTCAGATTTGCAATTGTCCTGTAAGGCAGCCCCAATTTCAGTTTATTTTGATCACTAAACAGGAATGTGTTTGATGCTGCACACCGCTGGAAGAAGCTACTGCAACATATTTAAGTAGGAGCTTTTTCTTTCAAGGGGATGATGCTCCACTTTTGAAGGCTGATTACCATGTTTTCAGGTGACAATACTACTTCAGTTCATCTCCACACCCCCTTGTGCAGATCTAATACAAATATGCCACCTAGTGTCCATGGATGTGTCTCACTGCGACATTCACTTGCTGTGAGAAGAGCCAAGTTGCAAATTTTTTGTTGTCTTGCAGGAAAACTATCACTGGAGATATAAAAATCAGTCACGGTATGAATAAATGCAAGAAGTACGCAGCTCAGGAGTTTTTTATGATTTATATCACCAGGTTAATATGTTCTAATATGTACGACGTTGTACAGAGAAAACTTTTGGTTTTATTTCTAATTGTCTGATTTCAGAAAATGACTTTTTTTTTACGTAAGTCCTCTTAGAAGAATATTGCTGCTGCCTGTGAAGTTGAGTTCGATGCGAGAAAATGCCTGAATAAGAGAAGAGGAAGAAATGTTTCAGTTGAGTAGTTCATTTTATGGAGAATGCAGTTTCACTGTAGAGTGTCAGCTGGAAGAGGATATACTTTAGAGATCAGAAGTTGTTTGGTTCAGGGTTTCCTGTGAAAATAGTGAAATATTTTGGTTTCAAAGATGAAAGCAGCCTTGGATGTGAAGTGCCCTCGGAAGCAGCCCAGAGCGGCGCTACTGCAGCGACTTGTCATCTGGCACCACCATGGTGGGAGCTGCCTGTCCCTCTCCACCAACAGACCCTGGGCAGGGCGGTTAGGTGAGGTGAAAAACTGCCCGAGGGCAAAAGTTAGGGGAGAGGAGTGCTATTGCTCCAGTAAAGCCAGTTTTTCCTTTCCTTGCACCCTCCTCATGTCTTCTCCATACCCATATCCACATACATTCAGGGACATTAATACATCTTCATCTCTGTCAGAAGGACATTAAATGGTGCGTGGATTTTTTTTTACTACAGTGTCGCACTGACAACCTAGAGTCATCACAACATGAAGCCAGGCCTGTCAGTGCTTAGGAGGAGTTTGGACAATGTCTTTAATAACATGCTTTGACTTGATCAGTCCTAAATTGGTCAGGCAGTTGAAGTAAATGATCATTGTAGGTCCATTCCAACTGAAATAGTCCCTCTCCTCTCNTCCTCTCCTCTCCTCTCCTCTCCTCTCCTCTCCTCATAGTGCTTTTTAACTGATGCAGTCTCATGTCTTCTTCATAATTTTGAGTTTCTGGCTTCCTTGAACAGTGAATCATAGAAACATAGAATGGTTAGAGTTGGAAGGGACCTTAAAGATCATCAAGTTCCAACCCCCTGCCATGGGCAGGGACACCTCTGACTACAGCAGGTTGCTCAAAGCCCCATCCAGCCTGGCCTTAAACACTTCCAGGGATGGGGCCTCCACAACTTCCCTGGGTAACCTGTTCCAGTGCCTCACCACCCTCACAGTAAAGAACTTCTTCCTAATATCTAATCTAAAGATAGAAGCTCCTGATCGGCTTTTTAGCAGCAGCTCTTCCGTTTTCATACCATTGCGTTTCATGCTGTTGAAGCACTTCATCCAGCCTGACTTGAAATTGTTCTTCTAGACCCTCATTTGGAGAAGAAAAAAGAGCATCATTATCATTTCAGATTGACTCAAAACGCAAAATGGTCCTCAGTTTTTCAGTTCAACTAATGAACCAGAAAATCAATTATTTGCATAATTTTTATGACCAAGATATTTGTCCCTCCTAACAAACCCCTCGGGTTCAGCCAGGTATGTTTGGAGGGTCTGTCTGCAGCTAAAGTACGGACACCAGCATTGGGATTTACAGGCAGGACCTGGCCATCCCAGAGAGACGCTGAAGTTGCCGGTAAAAAAGCCTCTCTCACCACACAGAATAAAACTGTAAGTTTCAACAACTTTTTCACATTCCATCGTATTTGTATCCTTTAAATGTGCTCAAATGACCTAGGAGTAATGCCTGCAGAAACACGGGTTTCAGAGGCGCTCCCTCGAGCTAGCGCAGCTCGAGCTGGGTAGGGAACGTCGCTTTGGTCCCTGCTGGACCGTGTAGGCGAGCTCAGCACTGCACTAAGGCTTTGAGCACATCATTTTGCTCCCCTGCTTTGGAGGGGTGAGAATCAGTTCCTTGATGATCATGTCCCTCATTTAAAAGGTCCCTGGCATCCCTGAAGGAGCTTGTGCTACCAGTACCCTACTGCTGCAGGTATTTTAAAGGAGGCTTCCACCTACACCTGCATGGAGCTCGTGGGGCTCTTCCCTGGAGCGGTGGCAGAGCTCGCTGCCTGCAGGGCAGAGATCTAAGGATGTTGTTCAGAAACCCTTCATCATCTGAGCACGCTTTGTTCATGCAACAGTTGACATTGATTTGAGTTGATCTGCTCACATGGGAAAGGATTTACTTTACCTGGGCCTGCAGCAATAATAGACAGTTATATAGATTACAGACTTCTGTGGGTAAAAGCAGTTTAATATAATTAGTAAAAGAATGTTTTAAAATGCTGTTTGCATCGGTATTGTGATTTTAAGCAATATTAGTGGTGGAGGCAAGCTTTAGTTTTATTAATGAGAGCTTACATGGGCGAGCAGAACTTTGCAACGCGCTAAGTAAAGATTGAAAGTAAATTTAGAGTTCACGGTCTACATCTGCTGAGGCTGACGAGCCCGCTTGGAGCTCAGGAAACACGTTAACCTGTAGGTCTACACGTAAAAAGGGAAAACACTCAGTGTCAGCATTTCAGAAATTGAATCTGGTCTCCTCTGGGAATACCAGCCTGGAATACTCTCCCGGTAGCGCTTTATAACCAAAATGAGTCTCTCATCTGAAACGAGCCAGGAATTAGATCCTGAGCGAGGACACATGCAGTCAGGTTCTTTTTTTAACGTGGGAGTTGGTCCCTGAAGACAAGGCTGTAGGAAACTGTTCCAGTAACTCCTCTTGCTCGTTTGCCTGCCCTGACAAACGAGCCCCGCTGCCAGCTTGCTGCCGGGAGGTGGAGGGCTCTGCCTCCGCGGCTGCTGATGCGGCGGTTGTTTCCTTCCCGTTTGTTTAGCCGAGCTTTTTGCCTCCGAAACTTTCCCTGCACTGACCCATCAGGTCTCTGGGGCCGGGAGCAGGGTTTTGGGAAGGCGGAGGTGGTGCTTCGGGGCGGCTGCTGTGGCGGTAGGATCTTTGCGGTTCCTGTAGCGCGGCAGGGATCCCTCAGAGCCCAGAGTGGAGAATAAACGGTAAAGTACGCGGTAAGTGCTTTCACCAGTAAACGTGTAGAAAGGCTGAATGTGTCACATAGTCCAGAGAGCTCTCGCTTGGCTCAGCTGAGGAACCTGACGGAGTAAAACACTCCGGGAGATTTCTCATTTCCGTGGACTGGCCAAACCTCAGTAGTGCTGCTGATGTCCCTCGGGTATAAAGCTGCGTTGATGTTAGATTTGGTGGGTGGCTGGCAGTGGGAGACACTAGGTGGCAGCAAGAAAACTCTGGAAATGCATCTCCCTGCCTTTCGACAGTAGAAGTAATGAGAAATCTGCTTGGGCATCCTGATGGCATTTGTTCAAGGTAGACCTTTTAGCCCACTTCCTAACAGTCTGTGCAGGGGATTTTTGCATAAAATTGGTCACACAGCATTTACACTCTGTGTTGGCACTAGGACAGCATTTGCTACTTCCATTTAACCATGCAATGACAAGAATCATTCAAGAACTACAAATTCTGCACATCTCCGTGATATATTTGTTGCTAGAGCTACTAGTGAACTTTTTTTGGTCCATTGTAGTCCAGAACAGAAACCGTACTGGTTATAGTCCCATTAAATTACATTCTGTTATAACCAAACAGCCAAGTTTATTCAATCCCAGCATCATTTAGCTCAAAAAGAGTAGTAGGATCAGGGGGAAAATAATGTTGCCAAGTAGCTCACTTACCTGAGGAGCCAAAGTTTCAGGTGTAAATGTGTTTTTTTCCATCTCCTGCTCTGACATGATTAGATCTCGGCTTTGGTGGCTCTCTAGGAATTAGAAAGTGCTTTGCTGCTCTTTCTTTCTTGTCTTCCTCTTCACGTAGGATCCAATTACACTAGACAAGTGCTGTGTATTACGGGGTAACAACACTGACTTGCCTCCAGAGAGTTTTAAATGCCTTTTGTGTTGTCTGTGGGATGAACTGTGCTGGTCAGAAAATAAATTCGGGGGGAAAAAAAAAAAGGCATTTCAAATCCAGGCCTTTGGAGAGATAAGAGTGAACCGAAGAGAAGTATTTAGGATGAGCATTTCTGCTTTTTAATTGCAAAGATCAGATCCAACACACTTTAGCTAGCTGGCAGGATCACACAGTTAAAATAAAAGCGAGAGATTGAATTTTACCGTTTTGTAGTCTGAACAAAACGGTAATTGCTCTCTGTCTCCTAGTTTGCATTTAATAATTCCCACTGAGCACGGTGCAAGTGACGATGTTTACCGCTAAGACTTCTGCCCCCACATGAAGTAGCACATTCCAGGAGTGTTGGGATATATAGGCGCAGAAAACTGCTTTAAACACGCCAGCTTTTATGAACCACTCCAGGAAGATGCCCTGGGGCAGGAGATTGGGGCTGACTCCTGTCCCACAGCCCAGGCTGGGGGGACCAGCCCCGTTTCTCTCCCAGCAGCAGCGGCTGCACGGCCCTTCTCCTTCTTCCCGGCTTTCCGTGCTGTCCGGGCGGAATTGGAGGAAGAGGACGGAGCAGCCCTTTTCAGGCAGATTAATTTATTAAGCGTGTCGGGACCAATCTGCCACTGAGGACAGAGTGCACTTGGCGGCGGCACAGCCCGGCAAATCGAATCAAATCAAGATTACCCGAGAAATGTTTCAGCAATTTCTTGTAAATGAGATTCTGTGGTGTCGTGCCGGGCATCGCCTCTGCAAGGTACTCCGCTGCCGAGCATCCTCTGAAACCTTCCGCCTCCGTTTGTTCCCGTCGGGACGGTGTTCGATTTGCACTTCTCGTTTACAAGAGTGAGTAATTAAAACATCGGCTCAGGAAGCTCCTTGTGTCTTTCCTCTCAGCGGCCTTGTATGTTTGGCCGAACCCGTAGATGTCTGTGCAGGGGCACCCTTCGCTCGACGTCCACGTTTGCAGGTGCAAACGGCTCGGTGGGAGTTAATAGCACTTCCTTAGGGCATTCCTGCTGCTGCGCTGCCCATCAGGTACCCGGCCTTGAAAAGGAAAACTGATACGCTTCCTTGGAAGAAAGAACACTGCCATTTACTATGCATATGAAATTATTTTGTGGTTTTATTTTTGCTAATACAAATCCCGAAATTCTTTGAAATCAATGAGTGAGGTTTCAGACCCGGGCACAGCATCTTCTTCCGCTGGCTTCACGATGCCTTCGCCGGATCGTTTGGGAAGCGGGAAGGTAATTCGGAGCCCTGCGCCGCAGCTTGCGGAGCACGAGGAGCTGGCCTCCCTACCTTCCCAAACGGAAATGTTGACTTCGTCTTCAAGCAGCTGCCGTATATATCGCCTCCTTCGCGGTGGTAAATCACAGCAAAAAGTAATACAGCTTAACTTGCTTCTTCTGAATTATCAGACTGTCAAAATCCTCATTTTAATTAAAAGCGGGAAGATGACCGCGACCGCAGCGGGGTGACCCAGGAGCCTCTGCCCTCCTAAGCAAGTGCCCCACTGCCAGAGCTGTCACACGAAGGCAATTACTGCCCTAGTGTAAAATTTTATCACATTGGAATCTACTTAAATATTTCTGAAAGCTCAATCAAACCGCAGCCAGAGATCTTTCAAGGAGAAAAAAGCGCCGGCATCATTAATTGGGTTAATGCTCCATCAACCTTGCCTTTGTTAATGGGCATGTTTGGGGCACGAGGGGAACCTCATCCAGGGAAATGTCATCTGAGCTACAAAGAGAGTTTACGCTGCGATGCGACTTCATGAATTGCAGCCTGTCCCTCTCTTCGGGCTTTTTTAATCGCCGATGTTGGTCGAGAGCAAACTGCGTTCTGCACGGGGCCGTCAGTGCCCCTGTGCCGCGGGGGTCGTTGCGATACACGTACGGGGTGGTGAGTGAGCCTGAAATGAGGTGGCACTGTCTTTCACACCGCCCACCCTGCTGCGGGGCTCCTTTCCCCGGGAAAATCCCCCACCAGCACCTTTCTCACCCCTAGGGTGAAATCCACGATGGCGTCACGCGCCGTGCTTGTAGAAAGACTCGTCTTTTTGGTGCGTATCAGCGTGACGTGCTGGGAGGACTCACACCCTGTTGTCCCCCACCGGTTCCCAGTGCTAATCCCAGCGCTGCTGGACATCGTGGAGTCCGGAAGCAGCGTCGGTGGGGTCAGCACCGCCGGGGAGACCCGAGGCTCCCGTGGAGCGTAGCGGTAGGTTATCAAAGCTGAAGTGTCTGGGGAGGTGACAGTTGAGTGTTTGTTTAATTCTTGTCATTTCTTGCGCCTTTTGTTGAGGAAAGTGGGTTTTATTTTCCTCACACCTCCCCCGCACAAAAACCCAGAAAAATACCAGTCTTGGCTGCAAACATCAGCTCTAAGGACAAGTGGCAGGTACAGCATTAAGGTTGATGACGATTGCCGTGCGAGCGCAGGGAGGGCGTCAGAAAGCCCTCCCAAGGGTCCCAAGCCCCCCCAGGGTCCTTCTGGTGTCTCACCTCCCTGCAGTTTTTCCGCGGATGGGAACGGTTGGTTGCACCAAGCTCAGTGTGGTGGGTGGCAGAGTCGGCGCTGTTGCGTAGGGGTCAGTTCACGCCTGGTTTAAGGTGCGTTTTTGCAATGCGTTTTCCTTAGAAAATGTCGATGCCAGAACTGGAAGAGGCATCGGGGGCGCTGCCACCTCTTGCTTCATCTCCTGCGGCACATACGTGATCCAGGTGCAGGACGCTCCTCAAGCCCAGATTTCTGAGGCGCTGGAGCTTTATTGCTTTCTATTAACTGAATTCTGTCATTTTTATTTGGACGTAAACCAGTTCAAGTCACACGCAGCTCTGCCTGTGGCAAACCGTGTGACGTGTCGCGAGTTTCCAGTCTGCTCCTGTCTCGGTGTTACAAGACTTAAAAAATAGAGTCGCATTTCTTGGAGGGAAGGATTTCTGTCACCCGGCCCAAACGGCCCCCGCTTTGGTTTGTGTTTTTCAGCAGCCTCTGAAGCCAGCCCCGTTGGAAAGCTCCGGGCTGCCGCCGCCACGGGATGCTGCGTGGTGGAGAAACCACGGCAGCGGTGGCTGGAGCACAGCTACACCTCAGTAAATCTTGTTGAATTTGCTTTACAACTTTCTTGGGGTGGGGTGGAGGGGGAGAAAATTCGGCTAGCGCAGAGGCACCAGCGGATGACGTGGCTTTGAAAGGGGGAGAATGAGATAGCTGGTCCCGCTGGTGTGGATCGACCGGGCTGGCCGCCGGCTTTCGGAGGCAGCAGTCTGCTGCCAGAAAATGCTGATTTGGGAAAAATAGGAATGTTTGACATTGGTGGATGGATTTTATACAAAATATAACCCAAACAATACAGTCTTTAGTGTGATTTGATACAGCTTTTTGGCGTAGCCGGTCCACTCTGTGTGCTGTTGTGCTGAAACAGCTGCCATCAGCCGTAGGAAAATGCAGCGCTCTTAGGAGGGCAGTTAAAATTCCCACAGTTAATGTTTTTGAGTAGTTTCATCTTCTGGGACATTCTACTTTTTCATATTGTCTTGGGATAAAAGAAAATTTTTAAGTATTCTAAGTCCTGTGAAATAGAAATTCTGTGGTTTTGAGATTCCTCCATTCCTCTCTCTGTGAAGCGCTTGTATAACTCGTCAGTAATAAATACACTGACTTTCTCACTCAAACTAAAACTTTTGAGTCACATTTCACTCTCATTTGTTGTGTGTCTTAAAGATCTGTGTATATATATTACATATAAAATTGCACATACACGACGTGGTTTAAGTAGACCCAGAATAATTATTTTTGACATTTAATAGTCTCTAATAGCAATTCAAATGACATATAATAACCGTGTTTGTGTCTTTTTAAAAAAAAAAAAAAAGAAGGAAAAGTTACTAGAATGTAGGTATTTCAGTGGAATTTTAAAACTAACTGTTTTGTTAAAGTTGCTGTATTTTAAGATGTCGAAAGAATTACTGGTGAATGTGATTATAATGAAATGTTGCTCTTGTTGTTATGGCAACTAACTTTTAAAACTGCTGGGAAAGGGTGACAAATTACACAGTGCCGTTTTGGTTAGCCTTTTTTTATAGTTTTCCATCATTTTACTTTTGAAGAATTTTAAACAGCTGGCAGTAGTGGTGGTGGTGTTAAGCGTATTACACTTCTCTGGAACCTTTAGCTGGGCCTTTATTTTGGTCCATCAAGTCATATGTCTTTTTCAGGCTGAGTTAATTTCATCTCTACTTCGTCGATGTGGATGATGATGATGATGATCATCTACATCCTTCAATAATTAACATGTGGCCCTGCCAGTGTTTTCCCAGCTTCTAGCCTGTGCTTTCGCTACTGTCAGCTTAATTAATCATAGAACCCTAAAATCAGGGAATGGTTTGGGTATTGGATGTGCGCACCTGCAGGCTGCCTATGGCCAAGCTCAGCTCCCTGCTCTGCAGTGACTTTGCTGTGTAGCAACAAAAAAATTTCAGCAGTGCCAGAAATGGGACGGACGGCAGCGTGGACGGGCGTATTTCGTGGGTCTCTGCAGCCGGTGTGCAGCAGCAGCAGCAGCAGGAACCCCATGTGGACGGCTCACCTCACCTCTGCAGTCCAGCCCCTGTGACAAGCCCCACCAAAAGACGCTGCGGAGCTCAGCCCGGAGCAGCCGCGGCGTTTTGTCAAGTGACCAGCAGGAGATGTTTTTGTACAGGTGGATGCACGGGAAGGAGTCTCGGGGACCCATCCCTCCTCCAAAGGAGAAATCGTGAGAACGATTTATTTTTTTGCTCCATGGAATTTCGCAGAGAGACGAGAGCGCGGTCCTGGAGTGACACAGCCATCACGGAGCCCAGCATCGTGCTCCCCCAAGCTCAGCATCTCTAGTCCAATATTGAGGAAACCGGAGCGGTGGGGAGGACCTCACACAGAGCAGGCACACCGGCCCCTCCGAGGGAGCTGTTTTGGAACTGACGTTACCCACAGCGACCAAGGTCACGGCTTGCGCACTTGGGCACTGCACAGCGAGGGGCAGGTGACGTGGTCTGGTGCACCTGGTTCTGCCTGGTGGCTCTGGGGTGTCAAGTCCGTGTGAGATCCAGGGAGCACAGACCCCCTCCTCCTTGCCCAGCCGAGGCTTCCATCTGTGAACTCCTTGCCCCAGGAAGGATCTGTGGGATACCGGGAGCAATTACTATTTTTTAAATACTTTTCATGGGGAGAAGGAGAATATATAGCACTGGGGAGGAATTCGTAACAGACGTGATACAAACTCGGAGGCTTCCTGGTGTAAACCAAGCTGTAAATTACAGGCTTCAGGAAGTTCTGACATACTTTCCTGTCTGTTGTATATTCCTTGTGACTAACTCTGAGTAATAGCCATTTTGTAGGTAGGCTGTAGATCAAAACTGGAGCAGATCCCATAGGACAGTGCTGGAGGGTGCGGAGTGATAAACGACATCTCTTCCCATCCGGCACCGTTTCTCGCCGCCTCTCCGATGAATCTCTGTGGCAGAAGGCACATTCCAGGGCAGTGCTGTAGTGCACAAGCACCCGAAGTTTCTCGCTTAGTTTAACGTTTCCTGTTGCCGGGGAGAAGTTGTTTGGTGTGGATGGCTGGTGCCAGCCCGTCCGTCTGTCTGGCCCGGGTGCAGCTTGTCACTCGTACGTGATCGCGCGCTTGTCACTCGCACAGTGCGTAGCAGCTCTCATTCTGGCTCAGGGTGAAGTTGGGTGATCCCACAGCCAGAAAGTGGGCTTTGGTGCCACCCAGGTCTCAAAATTTCAAAGCAGCAGCTGAGTCCAGTTACCTCCCGCGCAGTACAACCGTACGGACATAGCGCAGACGCGGTTACGAAGAGGACCCTGCAGCGGTGGTGGGAGCAGATGGCACCCAAATGGATGGCCACCAGTGAGGAGCAGGTCTGCCAGCTGCATGGAGAGGTCACCCAACGCTAAGGCCACCATGCCAACACTGAGGGGACAAGCCACCAACTTCCTAACTAACCCTGGGGCTTTTGGGAAGCGTAATGTATGAATGAGTGCCCCAAGACGTTTGCACCTACATTAGGTGGGAAGAAATGCAGAGGAGAGGGATCTGACTTCAGCGCAGGGTCTGGCCTTAATTCTGTCTCCAAACCGCTTTTGTCCAGAAAATAGACAGGACTCATGCACTTTCTTTTAAACAGTCTCTCACCTAATGTCCAAGGCTGACGCACAAGCTTGTCTCCTGCAGATGGCAATGCAGCATTGGTTTGGCGCTTCTGCCGTGAGCACAGGCAGCACAACCCGCCGTGATGCCATCGTCAGGCGGGGGAAAGAGGGGACAGAGGTACAGAAATGTTTTCCAGTTCTTTCTCATGAAGCTTCCTCATTTGGGTGTAACTCAGCATTCGCTGGAGCGCAGTAGGATCACAAGGCTGGCTCCGACACTGCCATTTGGAAAGGCGACTCAGAGGTTAGAACTCACCCTCAAGTGGATATTCAGTGGGCAAAAATGGTAAGTGAAACAGTGGGCCTGCTTACTTGGAAACAGCTGTCCTGCAGCCCATTGGGCTTTCAGCTGCCATCACTTTTTCTCCCTGCCAGCATATTTACTTGTCTCTGTAAAGTTAGCCTTTGGAGACGGCGGGCAGGGCTTTATCTCTCCTCTCCCATCTTCTCCTTTGAGCTTGGTCCTTGGGTCAGCCCTCAAAGGTGGCAGCTCAGGCTGAAAATTCAGCTTCACAAGCCAGGGAAGGGAGCACACCTCGTGTTGGCCCCGGGCTGCTGGAAAAAGTGGGTGTTTGCTGCACGCTTGCATCTGTCTCCAAGAGTTTTAAGGGTCTCCAGCTCTTTTGAGCTCCTCTAAGGATTGTCCGTGGTCTGAGATGTCACAGCCTCTTCTCCTGGTGAGAACAGACCAATTGCAGACCCCTGACACCTCCTGGCTGCGGATGTAAAGCTCGGTTACCTCCAGAGAACGCCGGAGTTTTCCTTCTGACCTGATGACAAGGATCAGTTTTTCTCCCCAAGGTAGTGCTGTTCACATTTGCTTGCGCTGAGGAGTAGAATGTGGTGTCATGAATGCAACTTCAAAGACTTTGAATGGCTTGCAACACAAGAAAATAAATTGCTGACACGTCCATCACTTACACTTAGATTGCTTTGACCAGCTGTGCTTTATGCACCTTTTTGTGAGAAAAAATTGATTTTCAGATATACGCAGACTGCGCTTATAGTTTATGTATAATGCAAATGAGCGGATAAGCTAGCTAGAAGAAAAATCAGATTTTAGATTGACTGTTTATAAGGGTGACATTTCCTTAAGCGACCTTTTTTTTTTTTTATCCCTGCACATCACAGAGATTTTAAATCCTCCTTGACTTCAGAAAGCACAGCTCTGGGAGGACAAAGGATGATATATTCTTAACGAGTGCGTAAAGTGTAGTAGTTTTAAAGACAATAAATGCAAGGTCGTATTAGGGCAAAACAGTTAATTACCCACTTCATTATTGTCAAGGTTAATACAGTATTTGAGCGCAGCCGCTGTTTTTCATCCGCTCTTGGAAACAAGGCGAGACAGCATTTCTCGCAGACAGATCCATTATAGCTTATCACCGGAGGACAGACCGCTACGGAAGCACCATGAAGGATGTCTCCTGTCACCAGGCTGCAGAGCGAACGCCAGACCTGTCCAGGGAGCAGTGGAAGTGACATGGGAGCTACAGCTTCGGAGTGCCGCGCTTTAATTCACGCTGCTTGCGCCCCATTGATTTTAACGTGTGACGGTAACGGAAGCATAAAATTCCCCAGCACTCCTTCGTCTCTTGTAGCATTGATCCCTCCTCAATCGCACGACGCGGTGAAAAACGTCCTTTAATAAACATGGGGTGTGGGCTGGGGCAAATCCCGTCTTTCCGCGGTGCGCCCAGTGAACGCCGCACCTGCGGTGGGGCTCGAGCTCTATTTTTCCTGCGCGCCGGCGTGTTGTACAGGTTTTCATTACACGATCTCAATAGAAACAAAGGCTTCATAAATCTTAGCCCATCGGTCTCCACGGATAATGCTTTGCTTTTAACTATTTACGTCACCTGCAGCAACTTCAAAGATTATTTAAAGTTTAAAACTGTGGAGACAAGTAAGGGGTTAAAAAAATGTTAAGATAATTCCTGTATGAATTCAGACAAGGAAAAATGGAAGTCCCTCTTTATGTGGAAACACGATTTCTTTTTTTCAGTTCATAAAGCTTTTAAAATTGCAAAAACTAGTCTAGTTCCTATGAAACTAATTAACAGGATAACTGTGTTTATATCACTGCTGATGTAGCCTTTTTCTGCCACGTTTTCTGTCAGGTTTTTTCTTTTACTTTTTGTTAGAGCGAAAATTTCCCATCTGTTGTGATTCCTGCCGTTGCATTTCAGTCCCAGGAGGTTTTCCCTCTGCTCGCCTGGCAGTGCAGTAGCCAGAGTCCACATTCCCGAACCAGAACTCCCGCGTCAGCAGTTCCCACTCAAGTCGTTCCTTTGAACCTGGGTACATTAGGCTTTTGGCTTTGGGAATTTGGTTCTGGCAGTTTCCAACCTCTGGCTTCTTTCTGCAAATACTGCATTTCACCGGGAGGCTGCAGGCGCTGGCGAGCCCCCGGCACACAACTTCTCTGTAGTCAGTGACTTCAGGACAGGTTTACGTGACCCAATATACGTTTCATTCTTTATAAACATCTTCTATGATTTTATTTTCGTAATTTTTTATGCTTTCTGGGCATCCTCACAGCATAATTACTCTTATTACTCTTATAGAATAATACCTGCTTTGTGATTTTCATTTGGCTTTTAAGCCTGGTAAATTGTGCTGAATTGACTCTGCCCACCAGGGAGGCGTTCGCTGTCTTTCAGATTTGTGTGTAAACAGCTTAAGTTCTTTTTGATAATGTCGTGTGTCTCAGAGGGTCTCGGTGAAACACCTCCTAAATTATCTGCTCCGTGGACACTGCTGGTCTTTTGATAGGAACATTGCTGGATGTTTCCTTGGAAAAAAATCAGGCTCATATAGGCTGATTTAGCCAGAGGAGCATCTCACCAAAATGCACGTCCTTTCACATAAGGGAAGTGCTGAATTTAAAAACGAACCAAAGCAAATGGAAATATTGTTCTTGTTAATAATAAATAATCATAATAATTTTAATAATACTAATAATTTTTATTAATAGTAATAAAACACTGACTAGTCTGTAGAAAATGTGCCTCTGTGGTAGGTAAGTTTTATCCTCTCTTTGTGCTGTTTAATTTGCTTGTAGAGATGAGCCTGAAGCAAATGCAAATTGCAGCCCTCACCCTTGCGAGTCAGCGGCTGCCAGTGGCTATCTGCAAAGTGCTGGGAGAAAACAAAGGGATTTTAGGTATTAATCCCCGTAATTTCTATAGTCTGGATGAGACGGCACTGAAGTCCCAGAGCTACCCAGGACTGCTCCATTGAATTGGGGCTTTGGTGGCAAACGCTGTTTTTTTGGAAAACCGGAGTTCCCTACAACATCAAATTTTACTATTAGTACTTTTTTTTTAAATCCTCATGATCACAAAGGCGGCTACCAAGCATGCCCCTGTCTGCAGAAAATCCCTAAACTGCAGGGTTTTGTCATCAATGGATTCACTAACGCATAAACTCTCAGCTGTGTCCTTCCAAACCGTCCTCCTGACGTGGGCTTAGATACCTGTGTGTGCCTCTTCCAACCCCATCCCGGGTCCCCTGGGCGTCTGTATGATAAAATCCCACTTTCCAGAGGGCATCTGCTTGGAGGACCAGGAGGAGAACTCTTTCCTATAATCAGAGAGGCAGCTCTGCTCCCAGGGGCTCCCTCCGGCTCCGAGATCCTTTTGTGCAGGCACAAGGCAGGTTGCTCCAGGAAACCTCTCCTTTGTGAAGGCCAGTCCCGCCGAGAATATCAAATTGGCATTTTACTCCTTGGCAAGCATTTGCACAGGGGAAGTGGGGTGGCAGTTGGGTATTTCAATCTTGTTTTCAATTATAAGCGTTTCGTTGTTGGATGTTGCTGGTTTATTATGTGATAATTAAATATGAATGATCACGCAGTCATCCTGCCAAAGAGGCTGTCGCTGAGCGAAACCAATTCCTCCCGTCTTGCTGAATGGCTTCGGAGGCAGCAGGAGTGATCTATTTGCTGTCCCTTATTTTTGCTGTCCTATTGTTTCGGTATCGCTAGCTTCAAAAAAGCAAACTAGGCAAGTAATGATGGACATAAATCAGAGCGGGGATCAGCGCGAGGTCAGGACTGCTTTGCTCGTAGCCCGGCTTTACGTAGCTGCTTTTACCGAGTAGCAGAGAAGTACGTTGCTGTTAATTGTGTGAAAATGTGATTTTGTTAGTGATGAAATGGGCCTTTTTACAAAGTTTGAGTCCCTGTGTGCTTTCAAGCGAGGGTTGAGCAGCCTCACTGTGCCTGGAGTGGAGCCTTCTCTGTTGGCGTTGCACAAATGAAGGGTCAGTGGCCAAGCTGGACGCCACAGTCAACATCAGATAAGCCATCGTTGGTGTCCGATATGCCACCGTTGGCATCCCGTGTGCCACACTCAGTGTCTGATATGCCACAGTTGGTGTCCAGTGGGCCACAGCCCACAAGGCAGGCTGGAGCTCACCAAGGGACATCTCCTTGGGGTGACCACAGCGGCTCTGTTGGAAAACTCAGCCGGTTAAATAAGATGCAGCCGTAGATATTTAGCCGAAGCAAATCAGCAAAGCAAATGTGTTCCCAGTAGAGCCGCACTGGTCCATGGCCCTGGTCCTTAATCTTATTCTTGCGGGGTGTTTATAAAGGTGACACGGTGCTCCATGGAAGTCAGCTGATGGAAAATGGATGCAACCACGTGTTACAGTCTTCAGACAGTACTAGCTAAAGATAGGCAGTCTTTCCTGAAGGAGAATTGTAACCAAGCTCTGCTCACCTCCCACCCAACCAGGAGCACCGGTGTTTTGGACAGAAACAAGCAGGGATGGGCAGGATTGCGGGCAGCCTGTGGGAGTGTGTTGGTGTCACCAGGGGCTGGGGCCACTTTGCAGTATCAGGACACAAATAGAGCCCCCACCGCGGCCACCGCCTGGCATCTGTGATGTGGACGTCCCAGGACACAAATAGAGCCCCCACCGCGGCCACCGCGTGGCATCTGTGATGTGGACGTCCCAGGACACAAATAGAGCCCCCACCGCGGCCACCGCGTGGCATCTGTGATGTGGACGTCCCAAAGCCACGGCTGTGCACAGCGGTTTGCTGGCTGCTGTGTACTGTAAGAAGGAGATGTAGTTAAGCAGTACTTTTCCCCCTTCCCCAAGTGTCTCTTACACCAAATTAACTAAGAGGCAATCCCCAGCGGTAATTCTGCTACCTCGGAACATGCTGTTTTGTAAAAAAAAAACCCAAACCCAGTGCCTAGTAAACTATATGTTACTTTTCATTCCAACTGTTCTTTAAAATAACATGCAGAAGTGACCACTGAATTATTTTCGTTTAGCTTATGCGTACCCGGTAAATCGGATTCAGCCCACTGGTTTGGCTTGATGTAGACAACTGAGTAATAACAAATAAAAAATAAGTAGTGGTTTTAAATGTCTCTGCTGTTGGCTGCTGAACACCCACCTCTTAAACTTGGCTTTTTAAGAGTGTCTTGAGGTTGCGTGCCAAATCTCAGTTGATGGTGTACACTGAAGAACCCCTCTGTGTTTATTCATTTCTGCACGTTCTGTTGAGGTATTTTTTTCTAGCAATGGGTTATTCTGAGATATGTGACTGAAGAACATAACACATCGCTACAGGTATTTCTGGGTGAATCATAGGCTTTTTTCTTTTTGGTGGTTTTCTTGGTCAGAAATTAAACAAAAATCAGTATTTAATCAAAACAATTTTTCATTCGCAGACTATCGTTAGAGGAAATAAGCCTCGAAAGGATACTTCAATCAATGGCCTACTGGAAGAGTTCGACAACATCTCCGTGACACGATCCAATTCCCTGCGGAAGGAAAGTCCTCCCACCCACCACCAAGGAAACGCAAACCATGTGCCAAGGCACCAGGAGGAAAATGGTTATGTCACCTATTCCCAGTACTCCAGTGAGTCAGACACTACAACAGACTATGTCGTGGAAAAATATCGAGACAAGACTCTTTATGGGGAAGAGTTAGACCGGTACTACAAAGGGAGCTATGCCGCCAAGCAGAATGGGCACATGATGAAGGTGACTTCCCGGGACATCTATTACTCAGAAGTGACGCCCCTGCAGTCAGAGCTCTCCAGATTCCTCCCAGATTACCATGCACACCTGGAGACAAAGCCCAAACCGCTGGAATACGGCGGCCTGAAGCTGGAGTATCAGCGGATCCCCAGCGGATCCTCCCTGGACTACAGAGATCCCTTTCCTTACACCCCATCCCGAGCGTCGGTGCAGAGCGAGTGCCCCAAGGAGAGACTGGAGTACGGCGACGGTGACTGGGGACATGGCCTGGGCAAGGACGACTATGACAAGAGGCCAAAGTCATCCTACGTGGACCCGGCGAGCCCTCAGCCAGCGATGAGGCAGAGGTCCAGGTCGGGCTCCGGTCTGCAGGAGCCGGCCATGCCCTACGGAGCGAGCGCTTTTAAAGCACACCAGCAAGGACATTCCTACAGCTCCTACACCTACCCCCGCTTGTCCGAAACGGCGGCAGGCATCCCCAAGGTAACGTGACGTCCCTGGGGACCATGCTGCCAGGGCAGGGATTGACCTCTCCAAAATGGGGGCGCAAAAAATTAATGGCGTGCAGAAAATTACGGGGAAGGAGCCGTGCTTGGGCACGCGATGCTGAATGCGGCTGGGGACGTCCCCGGGAGCTGGGTGTGCAAGCCTGCTCGCCTTAGTCGCGTACCTGAAAATTTGTGTCAGGGACCAGTGAGGTTAAGATGTTCATTAAAAAGCAGGTTTGGAGATGCCCAGCTTCCTGGGGTTTTACTTGGGATTCCCAGTAACCCCAAATTCCTTGGCAGTTTGCGTAGCGTTAGGAGTTCATACGCCTGTGCGGAGCTCGGCGGGAGGTGAGAAGCCGGTCCGGTTTGTGTATCAGGTACTTTCATATTTGAATTGTTACTGTGCCAGGCTGAAGCCTCTCTGGTTTAGTATTTATATTGTATTTATGCTATATTTACATTACAAGGTTTATTAACCCTTTGCCACTAATGAGGATAGGGGTTTACCCCTCTTCACTTTGTTTTTAAGGCAGTGAAATAAAATCAAAGCAGCTTATCTCACCCAAGGCATTTCAGATGTAGTTAAAAAAAAAAAAAAGGGTTACGGTACAAAACCAGTGGTATCTACAAGGAGCTCCTCTGCACAAATTTGTGGCCTGCTCTGCTTTTTCTAAGTCACATGAGAAATACTACCCTAGAAGCTGTCCTACCCTGCTTGCAGTAGTTTGCTGGAACTCTTTGTTCAGCTAAGAGAATGACGCTTCTCGTGCACGCGTGGTCACATCGCTACCGTGATGACCTGCTTAAGCATCTCATGTTCTGCAAGAGATGTTTTTTCCTTCGCTATAGGTTGCATTGAACGTTACTGAGTTCCCCTAGCAACGGGCGCCGCAATGATAGCTGATTTTTCCAGGGCTGAAACAGTCTTGGGTTGCCGTGACTTACCAAATGTGCTGAGGTAGGTGGCTTGTCGCGTGGTGAGAGCCACTCTGCTGTTCAGGGACCATCTGAACGGTGCGTTTTCTTACTGCCTCTGTGCACTGAGAACATGGTCCTGCCCAGCTGCAGTCCCAGGTCTCTGCAAATCCACGATAACCCCGTGCCGGAGGCATCCCTGCGTCTGCCTTGCGCAGGTTTTAGCTGCTTTGCTGATCCTGGGCTGCAGAGTTACAACCGGTGGCACCGTGGTAAAATAGGAGTAATGCGTTTTTATTCCACATTGCATTAAAGCACGGAGCTGGGCTCTGGGGTTTGAGGATAAATCAGGCAGAAGGGGGACGAGAAAACTTTCCAAGTCTCTTTCCGTGCCTCTCCTGAGCTTGGTGTGTGGTGGGAGGGACGTGTGTAAGTAGTTGACTGTGTGCCAGAATATGGATTCTGGAAGTTGTGAGGAAAGCCTGGGATGGGCTATCTGCCATTTCCTTCATCGAAAGCAATCTTTTTCTCAGAGTTTAGAAAGGATAGGGACTACTCCAGTAATTCATAGACTCCCTCGCGCCTGCTCCTGCCAGTTTTACAGCATTCAGTAGGGCAGAAGACAGAGGTATATTCTACAGGACTCAAAGCACTCCAGACACTTTGAAAAATAATATCCCATTAANAAAAAAAAAAAAAAAAAGATGCCTCCGTGGAAGATTCATTGTGAGCTGTTCCTCTCCACAGAGCATTGAAAACACTCCTACAGCCTCGGTGTATTGAAACTTGATGATTCACTGTTAAATGCAGCAGTTTCAATTCGCAAACCCGTCCACAGCTCCTGGAAGCCAATAGCAGTTTCTTGTCTTGGGTGATTGCTGAAGAGTCTGCTTTTCAAGGAGGCATTAGTAAGATAATGGTTCATCAAATGGGTTTGCTAAATGAGAATCAGGTCTCGAATCAGATATTTTACAAATGAGATCAGCTTCAACGTATAATTAAGAGAGGGAGAAAGTAAACAGTGAAGAAGTCTGCAGGCACAAATGTATGGCTTCAAAGCGCATTTACCAAAGATGTTCATTTTGGCTGGTATGTGTGAAGAGCAGACTTGCTGCAGTATGACTTGCAGGTGATGTCAGATAGATCAAATGCGTGCCCTGTTTCATCATCAGTGATTTCGGAGCCGTTACGTCAGAAGATTCCTGCTGCGCTGGGCTTGGCCACCGCGGCGCAGTGGGACCGTGGAGGCAGAGGAAGCCGAAGGCTCAGCTTTGGGTCTCCCTCGGATCCCGGCCAGTGTTGCTCACCTGCTCTCCTGTTCCTGAGGACTGGTCCCGTGGCACTTGCACGGGGCTGCAGCCCGCGCTGTGTTGCCCTCACGACACAGAGCTTACGTCCCACTTCGATCGATATCGTCACACGGCGTCAAACCCGTCCCGCCCGGTCTGCTTATCACACAATGGTTTTCTCTTCTTTTTGGACAGTCTGCACTGCATGTTTTCCTTTTACCCTCCTCTTCATCACAGGCAGCCCCATTAACTTTTTGCACCGGCTCCTATTATTTCAAAGCTCCTTTCCCTGTCATTTTTTGGTGGCAGCTTCCGCAGCCCTCTCCTGTCCCTCCTCCGAGGGGCCGCGGTTTCTGCTGTCCCTTCCCCTCCCTGGCACTGCTGTCACCTCGCGGAGGTCTCTCTCTAACACAGCACGGCCGTGTTCCTGCTGGGCATTTTGTGGCCACGCCGCACCAGGATGAAGGCAGAGACAAGCCTTTCCAGGCGGAAACCCTCTCCGTTTTTCCCTGTTTCCTCGTTCACGTGCCTTTCCACAAATGCTGCGAGCCGCCGGGACACAGACTCTCTGGGAGATTTCCAGCGGAGAGTAACCTTCCCCCGTGCGACGGCGGTGTGATTTACAGACCATCCCTCCGGCGCCTTTTGCTTGGGCAAACTGAAAGCTAATCCCACGGAAATCCCATTTCCCTTTACCGAAAGGGGAGCCCGTCCCGCCGGGGGGTTGCTGCTCCCCTAGGAGGGTACGGGCTGCGGCTGCCGACTCTGCCGCAGCCCCACTGCAGGGCACGGGGGGATACTGGTGGGGACGGAAGCAGCCGGACTGGGGGAAGGTAGGTACCCCTCACGAGCAGGGTGTTTCCTCCGCACGCGGTACGGAACGGGCACGGCTGCCGCCGGAGCGGAAACTGAAGCGGGTTTAAACGCGGTGTTGCAGCCACCTTTTAAGAAGGAAAAGACCCGGCTGGCGATGCGGCCGCCTGCGGGTGCGGGTGATGCTGCGCCTCGGCGGAGCGACCCATCCCGCCGCAGCGGGGTATGGCACCCCGGCGCCGTGATGGATGGCGCGTCACCGCTGCGGCTGCTCCCGCGACCCCATCCTGAATGCGAGCAGGGCTGGTGCCTTTTCTTCCTCTGTAGGCTTTAAAGCCTTTCCTTTCAGGAGGTAATTGCATTCAGACGCAGAAAAAGAATTATTACTGGAATAAAGTGCGTTCGATATCGCCGTGATGTGAAGCATTGCGGCAGGACACAGCTTCAGAGATGTTCAGCTCATTTACTCATTTTAGCTCCTGGGTTTTTTTACAGGATTTCGTGGCTTTACATTGTACTGCAATGTTAACCTCAAGATGCTTTCAAAAATCCTGAGCAAGCGCACCAAACCTCTGAATTTTCATTGTAAAATTGCACTGCGGAATTTACTTCTGATTTATCCAGCTTGAGTTTCTAGACGAGGCTTTTCTCCGTCTCAGTAGTTAAAAGAAAATGGTGTATTTACAGCCAAAGCAATAATTTACGTGTCCCTACGTACACAGATACATAGGACAGGGCTAGATTGAGTTCCCCTCCCTCCGCCAAACCATCTGAGCGCTTTTCCGTGTTAATTAGTTTGGCAGATGTAATGTCCTTCGCGAAATTCATGGTGTCTCTGACCCCCTTCTATTTTATGGCTGCCCCTGCCTGACGGAGCAAGTGAAATTCTGGCTGTGATCGTGTGGGTGTTTCGTTTAACCCCAACCAGCACCCTCGGAGTTGGCGGTACGACGGAGCTGGATGCTCCGTATGGCTGGCGGCTGGCGGCGTGCGAGTCTCAGGCGGAAGCAGGCTCCGGCTTCACGTTTCCAAGGGAAATCTCTGAGCAGCCCCTCTGGAGAGGCATTCCCTTTTCCCTGCGAAACCTCACGCGCCATGAACAGCCGGGCATGCCCAGCTCGCGCGGGAGGTGGGGAAGCGCTGAGCTAATATTGCACTCGCAGGCTTTTCTCCCCGCACCGAGGCGACTCCAGCTAGAAACTCCTCCTCGCTGTGCAGCAGCCCACGGTGATAAATTGATGCTGCGGCAGATTTTTTTTTTTTCTTTTTCTTTTTTTTTTTTTTTTTTTGCAGTCTTAGCATAAAACGGTCAAATGATGTTCCACCGCAGAATTCAATTTCACAGTTCAGTTGGGTCCTTGATTACACTGCCAAATTCAGATTAATGTGCATTTAACTAACATGGATCAGGGACTCCTGGCTGGCAGCCAGCAGTAATAGTAGCAACCGTGAGCTGTGTAGAGTTTGCTGCTCTGTCCACCCCTGTGCACCGCCACTGAAATTGATTGATTAAATGAATTCATTGCCATAATTATTTGTAATTGTGCTACATCACGAGCCTGTGTCAAACCACCCCCCTGCCCCGAGATGCGCCACGCGTTGTCAGGAGTCACATATGTTGTATCGTAAATGTGGAGATACTCTTTTCCAGGAGAAAAACATTTATTTTTGGTTTGGGTGGGGGTTTTTTGTCTCACAACCTGTATTTTTTTGTGTGTGTTTGGATAGAAGCAAGCTATTCTGTTTGTGAATGTGAAGTACTTGTTTGCTTTCAGTGTAAGAAGCTTAGAAAAGCTTGGAAAAGGAGAGAAAGGAACCTGCAAATGAACAAGGCCTCCCATTGGGATAATTTCCTCTGCAATTGTCTCTGATTTCAGATGAAAATTAGCGGTTTCGTGACACTGCAGTTAAGTAGTGTGTCTCTGGACACTCTGGAAAATTATTAAGAAACGGTAAATTGAGTTAGTCTCCTCGTCATAGCCTGGTATGCAGTCACTCAAACGGCAGCCGGGAGGAGGGCAGGGCAGGAGGTGATGGGGATTTCAGGGTACCACTGCCTCCGCAAGGAGAGGCTGGGTCATCCCTGAACTGCTGGAGAAAAGCGTAAGGAAAGACGAGGCTGAGAGTCAAAACCCAGGAACTGGGGCTTGAAAGGAAAGGCACAAATTGGATTTTGCCAAAGGGCTTCTGGTTGTGAAAGGGATGAAATGTTGGGGGAAATGGCCCAGAAAGCCTGCAGGGCGCTGCAGATAGAGAGCAAATATGCTTTTTGGAGTATGTGCTTTCATTAAACAGAGCTTATTGCATCTCCAAACAGGTACCCGGACAGAAGAATGGACCTGAGGTGCACAAAAGATCTCATGGACTTCCCTGGCCTCATTTTAGTGCTGACGAGAGCACAGCAGCTCCGTGGTCTAAAAATCTCTTTTCAGATAGAGGGCAGCTGTGTCCTGTGGAGAAGAAGGGGTACATGTGGGAGCACCTTGTGCCGGCGCCCGCTGAGGACCTCCAGGGGATGCCGAAAATGCACCGAATGGGTGGAGGGCAAGCAAGCTGTCTGTTCACCCGTGTTGTCTCCTCTGCTTTTGGGTTGCAGGTGGATTATGATCGAGCACAGCTGGTCGTTAGCCCACCGCTCTCTGGATCAGACACCTACCCCAGAGGCCCAGTAAAGCTACCTCAAAGTCAGAGCAAAGTCAGCTATTCCAGCAGCAGCTACCAGTACCCTCTGGTCTACCACAAAGCGTCCCACTATCACCAGCCATCTCTCCAGCCCAGCTCTCCGTATATTTCCACCGCCTCCTACCCCAGCTCCCCAAGTATCACGTCAAGTGCTTATCCTCCACCCAGCTGGGGATCCTCCTCGGACCAGCAGCCCTCCAGGGTGTCCCACGAACAGTTCAGAGCTGCCCTGCAGCTCGTGGTCAGCCCCGGCGACCCTCGGGAGTACTTGGACAACTTCATCAAGATCGGGGAGGGCTCCACGGGGATTGTCTGCATCGCCACCGAGAAGCACACGGGCAAGCAGGTCGCCGTGAAGAAGATGGATCTCAGGAAACAGCAGAGAAGGGAGTTGCTCTTTAACGAGGTACGTTGTTTTGGGTGGCGCAAGGGGTTTTGCAGGCAGTAGGTGAGACGTGGGCCAAGTGGCAAGCTCAAGAGCCAAATTAGCATCTTTCTAAAAGAGGTGGTGGATCCCACACGCATCTATGCCGTATTGGTGTGGTATAACCAGACCAGTTTCCAATGAGCCGCGTCTCCTCCTGGCTTTAAACCCTGGGAAGTTAGAGTAAACAGCTAAGAAATCTTTCGGCTGCTCCATGCAGCACGTCGGGTGCACAGACGTAGCCCGGCTGTCTTTTTCTGACCCTTTACTGGTGTAGTTTATTCTTCCAAGATGGAGGATCCAAACTAGCCTGACTATCCAAGAAGCGCATGTGCCTTATTTTGGCATATACATATTTTTTGTTTCCTCCCTCCTTCTTCTCAGTTCTTCTGCTTTCTCGATGGTTACCTAGCAAAAAGCTGACAGCCCTTTTTTCGTGGAACTGTCTGTGTTAATTCCCACGTCTCCTTTCCTAAGCAGTCGCAGCCAGTTGAGAGCCCACAGCTGCTTACGGAAGATTGTTTTCCCCGTGTACATGATTTTAAGTACATTATTTTAAATATAAGAACACTGGTTCTTATTTGTCATTTTTTTACCCAGTTGTTTGGTGCCACAAGTTCCTTCTGCAACTCAGAGAGTTTCTCCTTCTTTTCTTCTTACTCTCTTAAAGAAGCTAGTGGTGTGTGTTCTCCACTCCCTTTTTGAGGTCACTTGTGAACACGCTGTTCAATGCCAAAAGCAGCGCAGGTCCTCAGGGAAACCAATAGTGAGCACAAACCATTTGCTTCTATCATTTGTTTCCTGTATTTTAACTATGAAGCTCTTCCCTCAGCGCATAACAGGCTGGTTTCTTTAAAAACTTAATATTTTTTAATTAAAATACTAGTTTTTAACAAACTTTTAACACACAGTTTTCCTTTGCGCAGTCCGTGAGTGTGCTGGGTATTTTGGCTTTGTTTTGCCTCTGCTGCAAGACTGCGCTGAATTGTGTTGTGGTAGCTCTAATGGAGCATCTCTTGAATGGTGACATCTTGAAGCAGGTCCTACATGCTGTGCAGGCCCAAGCTGCTTCCCTAACACGCTCCAGTCACTCGTGTCGGCTGAAGATTTTTTTTTCAGTGGTGCTGAAATTCCTCTGTCTATAATGAAGCTTTTCCTGGCTGTTGTTTTCTCTCCTGGTCGTCTTTCTGACATCCCTCGCTACCGTGTGGTCACGGTCACCACCTTGGCGGGGCTGCTGTTACTGTGGTCCCAATTCTGCCCAGTCCCTTTTAGATGTGGGCTTTGAGACGTCTTAACAAATGTCCGCGATAATACCAGCATTCTGTCAAAACCTTGTGCGAAGTACCATTTGATGCCTGATGAAGAAGACTGATGGGTTGAGTGATCGATCAGTCAAAAAAAAAACCCCAACCCTCTGTTGTACTGAAAGCCACTGGCAATAAAAAAGCAATGGAATAAACAGTCCTGTTCCTGCAGTCTGAAAAAAACCCCAATTATCTACCACTTATAATTTAGGAACTAAAGAGTCTTCCTTCTTCCTAATGCATTTACGATGACTGTTATTTTTATGTAAATATATTGATTTTGTTTATGCGCTGGCATAAGGATTAGGGAGGATGTGATTCATAGCAGAACCTTTACTAAGCACAAAGAAAAAAGCGCAGTGAAAAAGAAGGTCAAAACAAGTGCTGGGCAGTGCTTGTAGCAATTCACATACCATCTTTCTCATCCTCACAGGTTGTAATCATGAGAGATTACCATCACGAGAACGTGGTTGACATGTACAACAGTTACCTGGTTGGCGACGAGCTGTGGGTTGTGATGGAGTTTCTGGAGGGCGGCGCTTTGACAGACATAGTGACTCACACCAGGTGGGTTGGCCGTGCTGCGCCGGCACCGGCGGCGTCAATCCCGCGGCGTGAGCCGGGCAGGAGGGAGATGCCGCGGCTTTCCTTAGCGGATGGCTCCGGACCGTGCCCTCCGCACCTCGCCTCCTGCTGAGGGGAGCTGGGTACCTCCTTACTCTATATATGTATTTTTACGCATGTATATTTCTTGCTGTGTGCTTGTATTTACATGCAAAATGCATATAGACACACTTAAAAATACATATATGCATACAATATACATACATGGAAAATATATACATAGAGATATATATGTGTGTGTATACATATATGTCCGTGTGTGTGTATGTATATAAATATACTTACATGTGTGTATATATATATGCACACACTTATACACATACTGTGGCATGCTCACTGTACCAGCACAAATAATGCACAGCAGATGAATTCCTGTCCGTACAGGATTTTTGTTCAATAGAAGGGAAAAGAAGTCTCTGAAAGGACCTGCCGGTAGACAGGGATTTGCCAGCACTTTAGGAGGTATTTTAGCAGTAACACAACTTTTATCCGTTAGTTCCTCAAATGGCAAAAAAAAAAGTAATAATCTTCTTTTCCCTGTTTGGTGATCTGTTGTTTTTGCTGTCGTAACTGTCAGGTGTAAGAGTGATTTCTCCCCATACTCGTAACCCATGTAACCGCGCTGTCAGAAACGTTAATGGCAAAGACATAATGAGAAGAGTGGTTTTATGTCAGAATATTTGTGTTTACGGTAGAGCTTGTTCCCATATTTCAGTTAATATCATACCTTTAAACAATGCTATTCCCCAGCACAAAAGCTGGAGTGTATGGAACTGCTTTTCCTCTTCTAAGTGGAGACACGAGATTTTACAGCCTCTTTACATCTCTTCTTCACTCGTCTTTTCCTGATAAGCAGGATAAAATGAGATAGGGAGGAGAAAGTCTTTATTTAATTTCTTCCTCTTCAATTAAAAATAAAAATTCCCATACCATTCTAGAGGAGGAGTATTTAGGTGCACAAGAAGAAAAGCAAGGAATAGTAAATTGGCGAAGTTATCTTCTCTCATAGTTTAGTGATGATCTTAGATCCTACCAAAAGCAGAGTTGTAACACAAGTGTTTTATTTTGTTAGTGTTGCCTTAGCTGATGTGCTGAAATAAATCACAATATTGTGAGTCATTTCTTAACTAGCGCTCCCCAAAACATTAAAAGCTCTATCTTAGATATTTCTGACAGGAGTTTAACGGCAAACAAATGTTCCCAGGACACCACTTCTTAAGAGCTGTCATCTATTTTTTTTACTCAAAATAGTCTTTCCTTAATCTTCCGAGTTTGTTTTTTTATTTTTACATTGCCTGACCTTCCCTCAAAGGTTTTGCTAAAACACTGCAAATGGCACCCAAAGCTAAAGCAGAAGCCTCCAGGGGTATTTTTTCTGCTCCCGTAGGAGAGATGCTGGGGACACCCAGCGATGGGCAGCGGGGTCAGGGTACACCACCCATCCTGGCCATCGCCATCGCGCTGTGGCAGACAGCTGCTTCCAGAACAGCTTTTGCACGCCCGCATGGAAATTAGGACTCTGGCTGTTTATTTTTCTACCGCGACACCCTGAATATTTTTTAGAGAAGGCATAAAAGCAGAGGAAGTGCTCTTGAAGAGCTACACCCAGGGCCTGATGTTTTGGCTGCACAATTAAGAGCGTTTTTTCTTATATTTATTCCACGCCTGTTTCCATCCCAGTAGTGATTTGCCCTCCTTGGCAAGCAGCGAGTTTACTGTAAATAAGGCATTTCCATTATTTCCCAGAGGGAAACAGGCTCACGCTAACAGGCTTCATCACATGGTACACTCTGCCTTTCCAGTGCTGCAGGGGGGTTTATCCAGGGCTGTTCCTCTCCCCTCATCTCCCCTTTTTCGACAGAAATAGGACCGCGGAGCCGTTGCCTGCAGGGTCTCCTGGCTGGCTGTGGGAAGGGGCATGCGTGCCTTCGCTCCACCTCCCCGCTCCCGCCGTCGTTGTTAACGCTGGGCTCGTTTCTCCCACCTTGCTGTTGCAGGATGAACGAGGAGCAGATAGCGACCGTCTGCCTGTCCGTCCTGAGAGCCCTGTCCTACCTGCACAACCAAGGCGTCATCCACCGCGACATCAAAAGCGACTCCATCCTTCTCACCAGCGACGGGAGGGTGAGTGCCCCGCGTTTCCCCTCACGCCCCTTGGGGCTGGCATGAGAATAGCTGTGCGTGTTCAAAGCCACAATAACTTCACCAAAATAAGGCAGGCGCGTGAAGCCAGGGGATACAACCTGTGAATAACTGGTTAGAGAGCTGGATCGGGGGGGGGAAAGAAAAAAAAGGCCTGGCCAGTGATTGACATCTGTCATGCAGAGTCCCCAGGGGGAAATCCCAGCCACCAAAAGGCAGTGGCAGAACAAACTGTGCCGTGTGGGTGATGCTTAGGTGGTGGGGAGACCTTCTTTACCATCCCTCCTGCTCTGATGCCTCTCCAAAACATTTTCTTTTTGCTACGTTTATTTATCCTTTAGTTAGCAAGTTTTTATAATTTTTTTTTTTTTTTTCAGTTTTCCCAAACTAGTTAGGGGGCTCACATCAGTCTATACGAATAGGAAATATTCTGCGTTGCTGCTGAAACTCTTCCCCATGGGGAGAGTAGCTTTTGCCATAGGTACACTTAGAAGATGCTTGATAATACCTGTCCCACGCTGCCGTTTGCCTGGGTGGGTCTTTTCTTTGTGTTGTTAATGAGTGGGGGGAGAGGGAGAGAAAATGCTGCGCGTGACAGTTAAGCAAAATAAAGTTTGCATGCGAAAAGACTTAAATCAGCAGTGTTAGCTCCCAAAGAAATTGTGGTTCCCTTACAAGCAGAAAGGCGGGTTTGTGCTGTGGAATTTCTGGGCACACACAGCAGTAAAACATGAGGCACCTGAAACCTGGGGCACCCAAAAGCTTAGGCGGAGGGAAGCCAGGCACTCAGAAGACCCTAATTTCTGCTTGAGCGAGGCAGGAGTTTGCGTTGGGATAATTTGAGTACAAACCAGCACACTCATGGCCAGCGAGTCCCATAAGCAGTGGTCACTCCACTGGTGTTACACACGTGTCTTGGTGGGTTGGGCTGAGCCCAAGAGCATCCGGTCGGTTCAGAACCAAACTTAGATCTTCTCCTTCGGAAGGTGAAACTCTTTGCTTCCCAGGCCTGGTCTGATTCCCCAGTCAAAGGTTCCCCTTCATAATTTGATTCCCACTTCACCAAGGGAGAGGGATTTTCTTCCAGCAGGGATCGCAGACCGCTCCCGTTAATCCTGTCGGGGGAAGAAAATTCCACGTGTGTAGGAGTTTTGCAGTTGCGATTTCCATCTATGTTGCTGAAATAGCACCTGATCTGCTTTCGGGATCTGCATACAGTGCCTCATTATACTCATTACTCCAGTACTTATTATCTGCATTGCAGATTTCTTCATGGCTGTGTTGTGCAATTATCTTTTTTTAGAAAATCGTCTTCTTTTATGTACTCGAATGAGCAATAGATATGCAAAACCCCCTTGTGCTCCTACAAAAGAAGATCGGGCTCTGCTTCCAAAATACGCGTTATTTCTTCCATTCTTCATCCCGTAAACTGAAAAAACACATTTACCACGGAGAACTTGGCTATTAATGGCTTTGTTTTAGAAATGCCAACAATCATTTCGTAATTCTGTTAAAAGTAATACCCTTAGCTTTAAAAAAAGCGATGTCTGTACTGAATCCAAAAGGAAACAAATCAGTGCTGATAATAGAATGCTGGTCTACACAATGCAGGGGTTTATGAAACTTCTCACTTCAGTTGTCCTGGAGCTGTTCGGGCTCATTTCGTATCCCCAGGCACTGAGTAAGTGATCAGGTACGTGGCCTGTGGACCTTGGACCTGGTGACCAATGCGCTCTGCGGGGTACAGCTGGGAGTGGTGGGGGTTGATCGAATGTCCAGGAAACCCCTTATGCTAGCCTCCAGGCCTCCAAATAAATACTGAGGAAAAAACCAAACAAACAACTTTAGCCTTAAGGAACAAGAGGGTGATGCCACCAACACTCAGACCGGCTTGTTTTGGTCGGGGGTTGGAGGACTTTTCCCCTTGGCGTTGTACAGCAACAAGGAGGGGGAGGCGATAATTTTCCATAATTCTTGTTGTAAAAAAAAAAAACAAACCACAAAGCCTGGCATAAAATTATGAGCAGGCACATGATGCAGCAGGAGCTGCTCTCCGGAGTGCTTGTGTATCCCATTATTTCTATTTCAGGTCACTTCCACCGCTACTCAAGGACAGCACTGTCTGTAATTCCCGAGTTCCCAAGCAAAGGGGGGCAGGTGTCCCTTATCTCTTGCAACCATTTTGGAAGCATCTTCCCTGCCTTCCCTGAAAGAGCACCCCTGCTACGTAAAGGAGACAGTTTCTCTAGTGACAGTCCACAGTGTGAGGTCCTGGTCTTGAAAAGTCCTTGGTGGGGGGTATTGCTTTCTGCGAGTGTTCGATCGTGCTCTCTGCGGTAGAAGCAAACGGGGTGAATGACGCTCGTTTCATCCGTTTCCTGGCAAACTCACAGGTTGTGTGCCTGACACAAACAACAGGAGTGGTGTGTACCACTGGCAATATGTATATTATTAAATATTAGTACACATAATAGACTACAAACGTGGGGTTTGTATATAGGCAATAATAGACTCGTAATAAAATAATTTTGATTCAGAATTTTTTGCTTTCCTTCTATTTTTTAAATATCTAATATACTTATCGCCTCCGCCTCTTTTGCTGGTGGAGGAGCAATGAGCTACGACAGGTGATCTTAGCACGAGCATCACTGCTGCTCTCTCCTACTTCTTTTCCTTGCCTTGGTTTTAATTAGCCACGCGCTCCCAGAGCTGTATTGCCATCTCCAGCCGCAATTCCCAAATTGCGCTGCTGTCCCATCCCGGGCCAGTGCTGCGGCTCTGTCCCCGTTCCCCCAGCCGCAGCTGGGGATGTGCCTCTCGGAGGCGTGTTTGTCTGGGGTGGATTTGCCTGGTTGTTCAAGAGAAGCTTTTTCTTTTTCTTTGCTTGTCAGATAAAGTTGTCCGACTTCGGGTTCTGCGCCCAAGTGTCGAAGGAGGTGCCCCGCAGGAAGTCGCTGGTCGGCACGCCGTACTGGATGGCGCCGGAGGTGATCTCCCGCCTGCCCTACGGCACCGAGGTGAGTCGAGAGCGCTGGTTTCCCTCTGCCTGCTGCCTCGGCCGGCCCCACTGAGCCCTCCGAGAAACCTATGGCCCGAATGTATTTACGCAGCTATGCCAAATAGCAGCAGTTACGTTTGCCCCCGAGTGCTACATCGCGCCTCGTTTTAAAGTATTTCTCCAACATTAAATAACGACTCCGTTCAGCGCACCAAACAACGTGATGCCTTCACGTGTTCGAGCGTAGGGTGCCGTATCACAGGCAGCGGGCATCGTTCTCACGTCACGAAGGACCCTCTGGTGATGGTTAATCCAAGCCCCCAGGCTGGAGCTGCGGTCGCAGGTGTCTTCACCTGCATACACCAAACCAGCAGCCAAATGGCACGCCCGTACCCCGTAGCCAGGTCACATCAGCAGTTGCACAGACCTGCGGGCAGAGCCCCACTCTGCTTTCATCCAGCTAGAGCCTGAGATCCTCCGGAGGAGTGCAGCAGCGGCACAGGCACGGTCCTGCCGGGTCCCAAACACAGCAGCCGGCTGGGTGGGCTGGGACACCGGTCGCTGCGTCTCTGCGCTCAATCTGTCATTAGCTGGGGGGCGGTGGAAAGGTGTCTCTGTCTATTTTAAGCTCTGCCAAATGGCCTGGAAAAGAGGCAGTTCACAAGTTTTTATAGGAGCCCCTCAGAGGAGGCCAGAAAAAGCCCGTGGGTGGGGACGCGGCGGCTCTGCAGTGCCCTGCCCCATCCATCCATCCGTGAGGAAGCTGTGAGTCACTTCTGCGCTGCCAGCCTGGGAAGAGCAATCCCCTCTCCCACGCTGGCGGTGCCGGTGACTCACGTCTCCCCAGCTGGGGACACGGGGACGTGGCCGCGTCCTCTCTGCGTGCTGAGGGGCGTCTTCTGCACCACAGTGCCGGCAGTAACACCTGCAGAGAGCAGACTGGAGGGAAGGAAAACAGGTATGGCTACACACACGTAAATTACATATATATATATATATATATATACACACACACACATATACAGAGGGGGGAAATGAACCGAGGCCTGAGACGGCCAATGCTGCACCTTCATGTGGGGCAGCAGGGACCAACGTGGCGCAGGCAGGGAGAGAGAGAGAGAGCACCCTGCGGGCACCCGCGTTCACCAGCACGCCTGGCATTGTAGGAGACGTTTCAGGGATAGTAACATCAGCTATTGTTAGCCCATTAATAACGCTGAAGGGATTATAAAGCGGCTGAAGTTATGGCTGCATTAGGTTTCCCAGCAGANCGGGCTCATTTCGTATCCCCAGGCACTGAGTAAGTGATCAGGTACGTGGCCTGTGGACCTTGGACCTGGTGACCAATGCGCTCTGCGGGGTACAGCTGGGAGTGGTGGGGGTTGATCGAATGTCCAGGAAACCCCTTATGCTAGCCTCCAGGCCTCCAAATAAATACTGAGGAAAAAACCAAACAAACAACTTTAGCCTTAAGGAACAAGAGGGTGATGCCACCAACACTCAGACCGGCTTGTTTTGGTCGGGGGTTGGAGGACTTTTCCCCTTGGCGTTGTACAGCAACAAGGAGGGGGAGGCGATAATTTTCCATAATTCTTGTTGTAAAAAAAAAAAACAAACCACAAAGCCTGGCATAAAATTATGAGCAGGCACATGATGCAGCAGGAGCTGCTCTCCGGAGTGCTTGTGTATCCCATTATTTCTATTTCAGGTCACTTCCACCGCTACTCAAGGACAGCACTGTCTGTAATTCCCGAGTTCCCAAGCAAAGGGGGGCAGGTGTCCCTTATCTCTTGCAACCATTTTGGAAGCATCTTCCCTGCCTTCCCTGAAAGAGCACCCCTGCTACGTAAAGGAGACAGTTTCTCTAGTGACAGTCCACAGTGTGAGGTCCTGGTCTTGAAAAGTCCTTGGTGGGGGGTATTGCTTTCTGCGAGTGTTCGATCGTGCTCTCTGCGGTAGAAGCAAACGGGGTGAATGACGCTCGTTTCATCCGTTTCCTGGCAAACTCACAGGTTGTGTGCCTGACACAAACAACAGGAGTGGTGTGTACCACTGGCAATATGTATATTATTAAATATTAGTACACATAATAGACTACAAACGTGGGGTTTGTATATAGGCAATAATAGACTCGTAATAAAATAATTTTGATTCAGAATTTTTTGCTTTCCTTCTATTTTTTAAATATCTAATATACTTATCGCCTCCGCCTCTTTTGCTGGTGGAGGAGCAATGAGCTACGACAGGTGATCTTAGCACGAGCATCACTGCTGCTCTCTCCTACTTCTTTTCCTTGCCTTGGTTTTAATTAGCCACGCGCTCCCAGAGCTGTATTGCCATCTCCAGCCGCAATTCCCAAATTGCGCTGCTGTCCCATCCCGGGCCAGTGCTGCGGCTCTGTCCCCGTTCCCCCAGCCGCAGCTGGGGATGTGCCTCTCGGAGGCGTGTTTGTCTGGGGTGGATTTGCCTGGTTGTTCAAGAGAAGCTTTTTCTTTTTCTTTGCTTGTCAGATAAAGTTGTCCGACTTCGGGTTCTGCGCCCAAGTGTCGAAGGAGGTGCCCCGCAGGAAGTCGCTGGTCGGCACGCCGTACTGGATGGCGCCGGAGGTGATCTCCCGCCTGCCCTACGGCACCGAGGTGAGTCGAGAGCGCTGGTTTCCCTCTGCCTGCTGCCTCGGCCGGCCCCACTGAGCCCTCCGAGAAACCTATGGCCCGAATGTATTTACGCAGCTATGCCAAATAGCAGCAGTTACGTTTGCCCCCGAGTGCTACATCGCGCCTCGTTTTAAAGTATTTCTCCAACATTAAATAACGACTCCGTTCAGCGCACCAAACAACGTGATGCCTTCACGTGTTCGAGCGTAGGGTGCCGTATCACAGGCAGCGGGCATCGTTCTCACGTCACGAAGGACCCTCTGGTGATGGTTAATCCAAGCCCCCAGGCTGGAGCTGCGGTCGCAGGTGTCTTCACCTGCATACACCAAACCAGCAGCCAAATGGCACGCCCGTACCCCGTAGCCAGGTCACATCAGCAGTTGCACAGACCTGCGGGCAGAGCCCCACTCTGCTTTCATCCAGCTAGAGCCTGAGATCCTCCGGAGGAGTGCAGCAGCGGCACAGGCACGGTCCTGCCGGGTCCCAAACACAGCAGCCGGCTGGGTGGGCTGGGACACCGGTCGCTGCGTCTCTGCGCTCAATCTGTCATTAGCTGGGGGGCGGTGGAAAGGTGTCTCTGTCTATTTTAAGCTCTGCCAAATGGCCTGGAAAAGAGGCAGTTCACAAGTTTTTATAGGAGCCCCTCAGAGGAGGCCAGAAAAAGCCCGTGGGTGGGGACGCGGCGGCTCTGCAGTGCCCTGCCCCATCCATCCATCCGTGAGGAAGCTGTGAGTCACTTCTGCGCTGCCAGCCTGGGAAGAGCAATCCCCTCTCCCACGCTGGCGGTGCCGGTGACTCACGTCTCCCCAGCTGGGGACACGGGGACGTGGCCGCGTCCTCTCTGCGTGCTGAGGGGCGTCTTCTGCACCACAGTGCCGGCAGTAACACCTGCAGAGAGCAGACTGGAGGGAAGGAAAACAGGTATGGCTACACACACGTAAATTACATATATATATATATATATATATACACACACACACATATACAGAGGGGGGAAATGAACCGAGGCCTGAGACGGCCAATGCTGCACCTTCATGTGGGGCAGCAGGGACCAACGTGGCGCAGGCAGGGAGAGAGAGAGAGAGCACCCTGCGGGCACCCGCGTTCACCAGCACGCCTGGCATTGTAGGAGACGTTTCAGGGATAGTAACATCAGCTATTGTTAGCCCATTAATAACGCTGAAGGGATTATAAAGCGGCTGAAGTTATGGCTGCATTAGGTTTCCCAGCAGAAGGGAAAAGGAGGGGGGGGGGGGAATAAAAAAGGATTTAAGCTGAAGGATAGCGTTGGCCAAAGAGCAAAAGCGGTGTGAACTGGCCTTGTCTGTATTTGGGCTGGCAAACAACGGGAATTACAGTCATCAGAGGACTGGGATTCTGGAGCAGCTCTGCAGTAAGCCAGGGGAAAAAAAAAAAAAAAGTTTGGGTTTTTATTTAAAAGCTGGAGCTGAAGCACTTTCCGAAGGGATTCTCTGCTGTGTTACCTGTGCTGGCTGGAAGCAGGCCCAGGTGCAGTCTCCCCTGGAGTTCCTGTGGTCTTTCCTGCTCGGGGAAAGCTGTGCTCTGCTCGCTGCGCCTTCCCCTGCCATTGCAGCACCAGCCTGGCGTAAATATTCCCCGGGTGCGGATCAGCCCAGCCGAAATGCTTCCAGTGGTCAGTGCTAAACGTGCTCCACCCGGCTCTGTGAGTAATTTCTAACTGATTTCTTCAACACACTTGCTGTGCAGAAGGGGGGGAAAAAAAAAAAAAAAAGGTTGTGAAGAAAGGAAAGATTTATGGTGGCGGCTCACCAGCCTGTTGGCTTTACTGGCCACAGGCACCAGGTCCGACAGCGTGCGCCAGCTCAGAGGTTTGGGTGAGCCCAGGCGTTGAGCCCGTCCCCCCCTCTCTGCGCTGCCAGCGGTGTTTACGAGGGGACTGTGTGTTACAGGTGGACATCTGGTCCCTGGGCATCATGGTGATAGAGATGATAGACGGCGAACCTCCCTACTTCAATGAGCCACCGCTGCAGGCCATGCGCCGAATCCGGGATAACTTACCGCCCCGGGTGAAGGACATGCACAAGGTCAGCCTTCCTGTAGGTGACGAGGGTCTTGCACATACAAAGGTGTAATAAATCACAGCCACACCTTGCATGCCCAAGGGAGGACGTTCCATCCGTAGGGACTGCCTTCAGCAGCGGGTCCGGCACAGGCGGCGTGGGGAGGACGGGAGACCAAAGCCATCGGCAAACTGTAGCCTTTTTGTGCCTGGCCCTGGCTTTGATTTTGCTCCCTGCGCTTCCTACCCGGAATAAGGACCAGAGCCAGTTGGCACATGGGCCCTGCTGGGTATGGGCTACGGAGTCACAGAGTGTGAGGGGTTGGAAGGGACCCCTGGAGATCATCTAGCCCAACCCCCTGCCAGAGCAAGGTCACCTACAGCAGGTTGCACAGGATGGCGTCCAGGCGGGTTGGGAATGTCTCCGGAGTGGGAGACTCCACCACCTCTCTGGGCAGCCTGTGCCAGGGCTCTGCCACCCTCAAAGGAAAGAACTTCCTCCTCATGTTCAGATGGAACTTCCCATGTTCAAGTTTGTGCCCGTCACCTCTTGTCCTGTCACTGGGCACCAACTGGTACATCCATGCCCAGTGCCAGAGCGTTTTTGGGTACCTTTCGGTGCGTCCCATTTTGGGTGCGCTTCTAGACACCTGAGTCCCCGGTGCGTGTAGCGGCGCAGCTGTGCATGGCGTGCTGTTCTGCACCCCACTGCTACCCCAGAACTGTCAGTATGAACGGCACGTGAAAGACCCACGGCCCTTCCGCTCGGGACATCTGTTGCCACAGGGAAGCTCAGGTGTCCCTTGTCTTCCCAAGAAAAGCAGCGGCACGGACTCAGCGCGGGCTGGAAATGGGTGTCTTTGCCCGCCCCTAACGCCGGTGTGATGTTGCAGGTCTCCTCCGTCCTCCGGGGCTTCTTGGATTCCATGCTGGTGCGGGAGCCCTCGCAGAGAGCCACAGCACAGGAACTGCTGAGACACCCGTTTCTCAAACTGGCCGGGCCCCCGTCTTGCATCGTGCCCCTCATGAGGCAGCACAGGCACCGCTGAAGCCAGCCGCTTTTCGGGAGGAGGTGGGTGCAGAGTCCGGATAACGGCTGCGCAGGAATCCCGGCAGCTGTGTGGGACCTGCGGGCCAGGAAGAGAGAAATGGCAGGATGTAGAAAACCAAGGAGGCTGCGAGGGACCGGGGAGTGATCTGGCCGCCAGCCGGGTGGCTGCGGTCCCCCCGTGGACTGTCGGTCCCCCACGCTGTCACCTTCTCGGCCATCCAGGCAGAAGGCGCCAAATGCAAACAAGGTTGGAAAGATAATTAACAGAGGATAGCACAACCGGAGTGAAACACCAGAGTTTTATTGCAGGCTACAGCACTTCTCTTTCAGAAGAACACTTTTCTGACAAAAAAAAAAAAAAAAAAAAAAAAANAAAAAAAAAAAAAAAAAAGCACTTTTTATCTCAGTCATAGTAGCGCAATGTATTTTGAAATGAATTTGTAATTTTCTGTACAGTAATTTTTGATAATTTGCAGTACTTTGTCATGTAACTGTTGTGTTAGTTGAAGTAATAAGTGTAACTTAGCGGGAATGTGAGAAGATTTTAAAAAGTTTCCTACTTTTTTAACCCTTTTGAAAACAGGAAAAAAAAAAACCTAACAGCAACCCAACCTTTAGGAAGTTAGAAAGTTTTGCAGATTTTCCGTTGGGGAGAGGAGAGTTGTGGGGCAAAGAGTGATGGGGGCCAGCGCGACCAGTGACGCGGTGGCACCCACCGGGAGCTGCTGCTGGTGGGTGTTAGTGGTCATCAGGGTCTCCCTCATCCCCCCCTTCTCCGGCGCTGGCAGCCAACGCATCTGCCCTACCTTTGCTCAAGGGTCACCTTCTCCCGCCGGGGCGGGTCCTTCGTTTTATGCCACCGCAAGCTCAGTATTCCTACCACAAAAAAAATTCTCCGTTATTTCTGTCCCGCTCGGGAAGTGGGAAGGGATGGCCGGAGTCCGTCCGTCCGTCCAGTGTCCTCCCGGGCTCCGACAGGCCGTTGTGATGCATTACGAGATGTTTGCCATAGAGGAGAAGCCGTGCTGCTGTCTAGACCTTTTTGAATGTTGATGCAACAGTTGACTACTGCGGTACAATTTGTGTTATTTGTTGGATGACTTTGCATGTTAATTGTAGGCCTAAATAGATTTGCCTTTAAAATTTTTAGGAGTGCTTCATAATTATTTCAATGATAAATGAATTTTATTTATTAATGATTAGTTCTTTTTAATTGTGTATAATATGAAAGCCATGTTTTTCAAGGGGTTTTTTTTTCTTACTGACCTCATGTTACGATACCGTTAAGAAACACTAAGCCAATTTTGTGCAAACACAGTTAGTTTCTTTCGTATGGAATTTCATAGTGAATAAATTGTTATTTATTGTAGTAAATGATAACCAAACGTCTAATCCTTCAGGAGCTGTTTCTTCAAGATCTTCCTTCAGGAAAAAAAAGAGTTGCCAGTAGAAAAGAAGCTCCTTTAATACGGCCCTTAAAATGTTAAAAAATACTTGAAGGGGGAGAAACGAAAAAAAAAAAAAGAGGAGATAAATATGAACTGGGACGTTACAGAAATATTCTTACATCTGTGTGTCTTACTCCCCGCTGCTTTCGCTTTTTAACCCTGTTTGCACATTTTGAGAAGACACTAAAGAAAATGTGTTGGGCTCCCACCGCCCCACGGCAAACACGCTCCTGGGGCCCCCGCAGCGAGCGCAGCAGCCGCCGCGCCGGGGACGTTCCTAGTTTGTAGTCGTGACAACTCAGGAAAACAGGCTGCACCCCTAAAGGCAACGACGTGCAGGCAAAACTGTAGTACGAGCCACAAAAGTAAACTTTTTTAACCATCTTTGAATAAAAAAATGGGTTGGGGTTGGTGGGGTCTTTTTTCTTCAATACATTTTGGTCTGTACAAGTGAAGAATTTTCTGCAACTTTCTTATCATTAGATACTTTATTCATCAAGTTTACTGAAAGTTTCGTCGATTTCAGAGTTTGGGTTTTTTTTTTTTTCTTTGTGAACACCAACTTCTGGTGAGACAAATGCACATGCAAGTTAAATAAATTAATAAATGCTTTAATTCTCAGTGTGGTTTTTTTTTTCCCCCCGCATGCCTTGTTGCTGTTTTCTACATTTGCCTCAGTCACGTGCTGGAGTGGCTGTCCAGGCATGAGAAAATGGGTTGGTTTGTACTTTTTGATTGTATTCATTATTTTAAGATACTTGAAGAGCAAAATGATGCAAGTCCAGCTATGATTTTCCAAAGTTAGAAAGAAAAACCTCAGCGTCACTAAATTATTCTCCTGGTTGATGGCACCGTCACTGCTTAAACGCCTGTGATGAACTACGGGACATAAGTAAGAATGACTGAGATTCTGACTGTGCCTCTACCCCCCACCCCCCTACAATCTAAATACCCTAAATACATCACCAAAACACACACACACCCACACCCCCACACCCCTACAAGCTAAATACCCTAAATACATCACCAAAACCCCCCCCCACACCCCCCCACACACACCCCTACAAGCTAAATACCCTAAATACATCACCAAAACACACACGCATGCGCGCACGCGCACGCACACCAACACACACCCCTACGAGCTCTAATTCTGTTTCACACACACACACACACACACAGCCTTGACGTGGGAGACTAATTTGGTTTTTCTCTCTCTCTCTCTCT
>VZSF01007688.1:0-53420 GCA_013398295.1 Chionis minor | reverse complement strand
AGTACTGGGCCCAGTCTTATTCAACATATGCGTCAGTGATCTGGAGNGACTTCAGCAAGGCTTTTGACACTGTCTCCCATGAAATCCTCATAGGCAAGCTTAGGAAGTGTGGGTTAGATTAGTGGACAGTGATTGAGAGCTGGCTGAATGGGAGAGCTCAGAGGATTCTGATCAGTGGCGCAGAGTCTAGTTGGAGGCCTGTTACTAGCGGTGTTCTCCAGGTGTCAGTACTGGGCCCAGTCTTATTCAACATATGCGTCAGTGATCTGGAGGAGGGGATGGAGTGTACCCTCAGCAAGTTTGCTGATGCCACCAAACTGGGAGGGGTGGCTGACACACCAGAAGGCTATGCTGCTGTTCAACAAGAGACCTGGACAGGCTGAAGAGTTCGGCAGAGAGGAACCTGATGAAGTTCAACAAGGGCAGGTGTAGGATCCTGCACCTGGGGAGGAATAACCCCATGCACCAGTACCAGTTAGGGGCTGACCTGCTGGAAAGCAGCTCTGCAGAGAGGGACGTGGGAGTCCAGTTGAACAAGCTGACCATGAGCCAGCAATCAGCCCTTGTGGCCAAGAGGGCCAAGGGCATCCTGGGGTGCATCAATAAGGGCATGGCCAGCAGGTCAAGGGAGGTTATCCTCCCCCTTCACTCTGTCCTGGTGAGGCCATGCTTGGGGTACTGTGTCCAGTTCTGGGCTCCCCAGTTCAAGAAAGACAAGGAACTACTGGAGAGAGTCCAGCGGAGGCCTACAAAAATGATCAAGGGAATGGAGCACCTTTCTTATGAGGACAGGATGAGACCTGGGTCTGTTTAGCCTGGAAAAGAGAAAATTGAAAGGGGATCTCATCAATGCTTATAAATATCTAAAGGGCGGGTGTGAAGAGGATGGGGCCAGACACTTTTCAGTGGTGCCCAGCAACAGGACAAGAGGCAACAGGCACAAAACAGAACCCAGGAAATCCATTTGAACATAAGGAAAAACTTCTTTACTTTGAGGGTGACAGAGCACTGGAACAAGCTGCCCAGAGAGGTTATGGAGTCTCCTTCTTCAGAGATATTCAAAACCTACCTGGATACATTCTGTCTAACCTGCTCTAGGTGAATCTACTTTGGCAGGGGAGTTGGACTAGATGATCTCTGGAGGTCCCTTCCAACCCCTACTATTCTGTGATTGTGTGATACCCCATCAGGAATCCATGATGCACCCCGACCCAAAAACATGGCAGATTCCTATACCTTTCATGGTACTCTAAGAAATCCATATAATGATGTACTGAAAGAGCTGGCAGAAGTGCTCACCAAGCCACTTTCCATCATTTATCAGCAGTCCTGGCTAACCTGACAAACCTGATCTCTTTCTATGATAAGGTAACCCGCTTAGTGGATGAGGGAAAGGCTGTGGATGTTGTTTACCTGGACTTCAGTAAGGCCTTTGGCACCATTTCCCATAGCATTATCCTAGAGAAACTGGCTACTCATGGCATGGATGGGTGTACTCTTTGCTGGGTCAAAAACTGGCTGGATGTCCGGACCCAAAGAGTGATGGTGAATGGAGTTAAGTCCAGCTGGCGGCTGGTCACAAGTGTGTTCCCCAGGGCTCAGTACTGGGGCTAGTTGTGTTTAATATCTTTATGAATGACCTAGACAAGGGAATTGAGTGCACCCTCAGTAAGTCTACAGATGACACCAAATTGGGTGGAAGTGTTGGTCTGCTTGAGGGTAGGATGGCCCTACAGAGGGATCTGGACACGCTGGATCAATGGGCTGAGGCCAACAGTATGAGATTCAACAAGGCCAAGTGCCAGGTCCTGCATTCAGCGCTACAGGCTTAGGGAAGGGTGGCTGGAAAGTTGCCTGGCAGGAAAGGTCCTGGGGGTGTTGGTCAACAGCCAGCTGAATGTGAGCCAGCAGTGTGCCCAGGCGTCCAAGAAGGCCAAGAGCATGCTGGCTTGTATCAGAAATAGTGTGGTGAGCAGGACCAGGGAGGTGATTGTCCCCCTGTACTCAGCACTGGTGAGGCCCCACCTTGAATACTGTGTTCAGTTTTGGGCCCCTCAGTACAAGACATTGAGGTGCTGGAGCACGTCCAGAGAAGGGCGACAAAGCTGGTGAGGGGTCTAGAGCACAAGTCTTATGAGGAGCAGCTGAGAAGGAACTGGGATTGTTCAGCCTGGAGAAGAGGAGGCATAGGGAGACCTTATCACTCTCTACAACTATCTCAAAGGAGGTTGTAGAGGGGTGGGGGTTGGTCTCTTCTCCCAAATAACAAGTGATAGGACAAGAGGAAAAGGCCTCAAGTTGTGCCAGGGGACATTTGGATTGGATATTATGAAAAATTTCTTCACTGAAAGGGTTATTCAAACATTGGAACATGCTGCCCAGGGAAGTGGTGGAATCACCATCCCTGGAGGTATTTAAAAGACGTATAGACGTGGTGCTGAGGGACATGGTTTAGTGGTGGTTTTGGCAGTGTTAGGTTTATGGTTGGACTCGATGATCTTAAAGGTCCCTTCCAAGCTAAGTGGTTCTATGATTGTATGATTCTATGACTAAGTAATTTTTAGTTGAGGATTTACAGAATTTTACCTGTATCAAAAATATTTCATTTTTGGTTTTTGTGACAACACTGGATAGGTCCTTAAACCTTAAAAATTCCTCTTGTTCTATGTAAATCAAACTGTCCAAGAGCTCATTCGGGAAACAGGGAACACAGGCTTTCACATAGCTACTCTTTTGCCATCAGAGGCGAACAGTTATCTTAAACCCTGCTGCTATTTTCCTGGTGACAATTTTTTTATCACCATTACACTACACTAGAACCCAAGGGAAAAAACCCATACTCATCATCTTCCATAGAAAGCTCATTTACATAATCAACTCAATGATCTAAACAACAAGTTGAATGCACATTTGAATCAATTACATAGACAATCCCAGCTGTTTCAAGTCAAACCGTTCTATACAGTTGTAAATAGAAATGATAACATGGATTCCCTTCCATGACTCTTGCATTTTATTTTGCAGGCTCTCGATCACATAGTGAATACTATATGAACAGTTTGATATGCTTACTTAGTAAATGCATAGCTGTTCTATAGAATATTGCATATGGTCACATAAAACCCTTGCAGTATAACATCCTCTGTCAAAGCTTGTTAAAATAGTTCATTAAACTGAACTTTTGATTATACCTTTAACAGTAGAAAATACCATAATTCAGGTAACAGAATAGTTTTGATTAGTGAACATGTAGTTCACTGCAGAATCCAGGCTATAAAACACTCTTTCCATCAATCCACAGCTATTTCTTATACCTTTTCTGAGTAAATTTTAACCTCTTTGTGTACAGGTCTTTGCTGTTATTGCTTTTTTATAATTTGAGTACCGGGGGTCTTGTTCCACCAAACTCGTAAAATAAGCATGATTAATGATAATGTCACAATTTTCATCAAGTAGATTTTTCACAATAGCTAAAATTGATTTGATCTGCTTCCTTAAAGAAAACTAGGATTAATTTGGAGTTATTCTGCTTTTCCTTTGGTGTGCAATGGATTGTTTGATGCTCATATAATTTGGTACAGTTGGTTTTGGCTTTTAAACTGGAGGGGGAAGTTTCTTCAGCTATTTTAGAATTAGAACTTTAAAAAAAAACAAAGCAAAACAAAATAAAATATGTTAATCGCACCTCTTTTTAGAAAAGTTCTGATGCATGTTTGTTTTGGCAGAGAAATAACTTGGCAACTAAGAGTTCAAAACAAAGAATATAAAGAAGGAAGCCTTTGTATGGTTTCCATCCTTTACAAAATGGAATTGAACAGAAAATAAAGTTATGCCCATTGAAATTTCATGGAGATTGTGACTGAGTGCACACAGGGAAGGTTCAGCATTTCTTCTGTTTAGAACAGAGGCAAGACAAAAATATATACTCAGCTAGAAAGTATAATATTGAAATGCACGAGGCATAACTTTACAATGCACCTTGAATATGGGCTATGATGTTGGTGCACTTCACAAACAGGTCCCAAGACTTCACTCTTGACTTGGGAAGCAGCAGATGAATTATTCACAACAAAGTATTTCCTGCAGTCCTATGCCTGGTTATCAAGTCAGCGACCAGTAAATTTTAAGGCCACTGCTTCCTCAGGGAATATTGGACATTCAGTCCATGATCTTCTTACCCCAACTTTATAAAAACAGCTGTGTGCATCTTTCTCTGCTGCTTTGTTCTGTGACCCAATGAAGGCAGTGGTCATTTGGTCGTTCAGTGCAGGATTAAGGAGGATATCTAAATACTGAATTGCGTGTAACTGCCACTCTCCAATGGGCTCTGAAATACATGTATTTGGCCAAGTATGAAATATATGTTTTCCTGCAAAGTTATGAGATGAATAAATTCCAGTAGTTACAAGTTAGAACTTTACAAAATGTGTACTTTACTCTGTACTTACAATATAGCATATTGTTAATCCCTAGTAATTGCTAAACCCATGAAATTAGAAACTGGAGAAAACAGGCATGTGATTTTCTGATGTGGACTGTGCTTCCCTTTAAAATCAAGTTGATCTTTCTTTTTTCTTAAAAAGCCATTCCTTCTGTAAAATTGTGAATTTTGTACCATTCGTGTCTTGGTTAATCTAGGTATTAAATTGTGGGGATAGACGAATGCACGTGACCTTCTTAATATTAAAGGATTTGCCTTCTAAGTGCCTTCTGTGATATAGGAAGGGTTTCCTGTTACTGTTCTTTGTGTTCTTAGCAAATAAGAGCCAGCAAAGGAAGGGATTTGAATCATGAACTGACTTGTTAAAAATCTTTATCACTAGAGTTTGTGCAAGAAGCACTTGTGTTTGATGCTTCAGGATGTATTTGCTGTGCTAATTTTTGCCTCTAAAAAGTCAATTTGGTATGAAAATTAATAACAAAATATGAATGGAAGTTTTAGTAAGAGCATCTTAGTTAAACTTCACTTTAATTCTAGACTGTGAATGGATTGTGTACAGGAACCAATAGAAAAATAATTGTAACTGAGTTCTAACATCATTGTTTGTTCAGCTTGTAGGAAGTTGGATGTTACTTATATCAAGGCAAGTAGTATTTACACATGATGTAATGTGCATATGTGTTTAACTTTTAGTTGATTTCTAGCACATCACATTTTCAGGTGTGTTTAAACATCTATATTTAAGGGAGTACTGAAAACATTTTTGATACAGCTTGTTGAAAGTGTGACGTCAAATAAAAGTTCAAATAGTAATGCAGTGAGCAAACTGGCAGGGTAGAAAAAGTTTTCTACAATCCGATTGTTTTTATTTTTTGGTAAAATTCAAAGCTGAAATGTGGGAAATGGATGTAAAAACTATATAAAATCTACTTTAAGACTGCGTCTTGTTCTCAACTCCTCAAATTTTAATAGACGGAAATAAAAGCTTTGTCCCTACAAGAGTCTTACAAACAAATGTTACTGTGGAAATACTTGCTATTTGATTAACCTGCAGGCATAACCCTAGTTCCAGCTTCTTGGTTGACTTTGAACACCACTAAGATTGTAGCTGTTTTGAGCAGGTTGTTACAGAACCCAAAATACAACCTCTGACTTTTCAAAGCCTCAAAATTTGGTGAGGCCATAGTACCTCATGCATCTTTTGCAGAAGTGCCAGCAAGCCCTGTCACACACTCCCTCCACTGCCCTTTCCCAAAGCTGTTCACATTGCTGGGCAGTAAACAAAAGCAGGACTCTAGCTTGGTTGAAAGAAGGTTGGAAAGGAAAGGGCCTTATTCTTCGGCCACATTAATTTCCAGTTTGACTCATTCCTTCGCTGACAGCAAAATACAGGGGTTAACGATGTAGGCCAGTTTGAGCAGCACTGCTACTGAACATGAAAGTGCAGCCTACCACTGTAGAGTCACCTCTAACTCAGAGCACGAAAATAACAGAAACTATTCCTGCCATAACTGCAGTTAGTGTCGGTAACATCCAAAGATAACATACCACATCGCAAGACAGTGCAGATGGAAGACACCTCAACAAATGACACTTCGATCCCAGTTCTTGTCTCCAAACAGAAAAGAGCTATCTGAAAAGATCTCATGAGCAACAGTCTCATGATGCATCTCTGGAGAACACACCTCAATCCTAAATAGGACCCTGCTTGCTGTTCAAACTATGGAAGGGAAAATACTTTGTAGTTGCATGTTTTCCTACTTCAGTATTATTCCCTAGTAAGTGTGTTGTCCTCAAGCCTCAGACCCCTCTAGCAACTTTCCAAATACCATGGCCACTATGGTGATAAGTTAATGACCAGGCTCAGTCTATGTCTTGACTGAGAGGCATTCATTAATTTAACAGCACACTCTCCCAATCATATAGTTGTATATTTTGCTAACTGAGTTGCACAGTTTAATAATTGAGATATTATCTATGATTCTTCTTTGTATGTACTGTTAGTGAAGATGAATGCACTCCTGATTTAGTTTAATTTGTCACAGATCCGGGCACCTGTTTCTCTAGCTGAGCTCCTCCATATCTCAGCTGTGAATTTTTTGAAGTACTTTGGCAACTGAGCTACATCTTCACTAGTTGAACAACATACTTCAGCTGCAAAGTTATTTACAAACTTTACTGATCAAGCTGCATATTCTTCGGCTGAATTTGTTACAGACGGCACTTTGCAGATGGAACTGATCTTTACTAATCATGGGAGATGAATTAATTTATTTGATTAGCAGTAATTTGCATTATTTGCCGATTATGTTCTTCAGTCCCCACCCTAAAGAGCTGTGTTGTGTTGCTAGTGCTGGTTAATCACTTACTACACCCTGCTTCAGAAAGGAAGGCATTTTGGTTGTAGGTAAAGACATCCTTCTGTCTTCAAATTTCTAAAAAATACACCTTCCATTTCACGTAGGGGAACACATGTTTTTAAAAAAAAAGAAGAGTACATGTGAAAGCATATTTTCCTATGAAGGCAGTCATTTTAGTTCCTTGCGCTACCATTTGCTTAATTTTCTCATTATTTATTATAGTTATGCAAGTACTGTTACTATGGCCATTACTATGGCAATGCCATTCTTTTCATAACAGTGCCAAGAAGGGTTTTATGGATGCCTGGGTGCACCCATCGAGGTTAGGTTCTGCACTGGACTATGTTGCAGTGTTAACTCACACTAAGCTGCAGTCAGACACTCATGGCAGAGACATGGGAAAGTGTAGTGGTTTACTCACCAGTGGTGAGTTAGGAGGATACACCAGTGTACTCTGTGCAACTCACTGGGCCAAGCTGCCCTTTTTTATCTTCTTCAGTGTGTATTAAAATATATCGTGATGCAATTTCTCTGTGAATAAGCAAAATTCATGCAGAAGACAGTGTACAAGCTTGTCTTCTCTCTGCTGACAATCTCTCTGCTACGTAGCTTCTACAAGATTTTTTTACAAAACATCTTTGAAATACCTGAGGTTCTCTGTTCTAGGCAATTAAGTCTTCCCCTGACCTTACGCACAGAAAGTATTCCTTACTTATCTATGCAGTCGTAACAGTAATAAATTTTTCTGAGTATTGAGTGTTCTCACTAGCTTAAGTTGTTCCCACCAATCATTCACAGAACTTAAAACTTGTGAGGAAAGCTTGCATACAGTTGCTGGCCAGGAGGGCTGACATAGAGACATAATTACCAGCTAGAGCTGTACCCTATTATTTCATTAATGAAGGGGAAAATTAGCTCACTGATAAATAACTGGAAGAGTTAAATCTGTCCTGGCCCCTAAATTGCATCCAGGTGGGGAAATGAATTAGAAAGACTGGAAATGAGGAAAATGTGCCCTTTGCTTAAGTAATGAAATAAAATACAAGTGGATTGTGAATTACAGGCGATACAACATATTCAAATGCATAAAAATTCAGTGATTAATGTTTTCAGTTGGCAAAAATTTATTGATAATTTTTTACGTTTCCATTTGGGACAGCTTATCTCTTTAAGTTTTGATTCCAAATTTGGGTTCTTATGCAGCACTGATCAGAGATTGCTGGAAAACTAGGGTTTAATTTCTAAAAAAACATAGGTTTCTAAAAATATGGTCTGCATCAGAAATAAAACAAGAGCTTTCCAAAATGTTCAACAAAAATATGTATGAAAAATGCAATGCAAATTCAAAGTCCTAACAGTATGTCTAAAGTTACAATTGTTTTCCCATGTGTATCACATGGGTATCACATGTGTATCACATGGTTTTGTACATTAAATCTTACATGCCCTTTTAGAGCTTTATCCTTTGGTGTCATGAGATCCTTCTGAAACTCCTTGTAGTTGGCTTACTAGTCTGTAGTTCTCCAAATCCCCTGAGAACTGTTTTGAAATCTTGGTATCACATTAGCCACCTCTATTTTTCTGGCACCAAGGTAGTTATAAGCAAAAGGTTACATATTACAATGTTACAGTAATTTTATACCTGACTGCCTTTAGAACATCTTACTGAATATCACTTGGTCTTGGGGATTTGTTGCTTATTCATTTTACCAATTTGTTCCTAATTCTATTCTGTTCTACTGAAACCTAGATTTGAGATGGTCTTTCCGACATGTCCATCATAAAGGAATTTTGTGGTATAACTTAACTAAATTCATTTTCAACGAAAGTTGGAAATGTAGGGAAAGAATTCATTCTCTTGACTTCTTTAAGGACTTCTTTCTTAGTGTAAATGTGTATTGGCCCTACAGAATCTCAGGCAGCATACCAGCTTCTGGTGTGTTTGAAAGAAGCTAGTTTCAGGTTTTATGTTGTTAGAAAGTTCATCAGTGGTTTTAGTCTTCCGGTTATTTTTTATATCTATCTTGCCTAGATTCATTCTTTCTAAAACCTTTTAGTAACTGATGTGCATTTTCTCCAAGTCTATAATACTGTAATGGTTGTAAACAATCTTGGTACACCTAAAAACAAACTTTGTACACCTACAAACACTTTACCCTTTTGAATGTACCTTTTAATTAAGTTTCCATAATAAAAGGAAGGATGCCTTCTGTAATAAACTTAGCCATTTTTATGTAGCTCCCCTTTGGAAATTGAAAACTGATAGAACAGATCTCTTGGCTTTTTTTGGTGTGATCCAACAATGATATCGAATGCAAATGCATTATAGTTTTTGTAAGAGTGGTTCTGGTTTTTGTGCATCACTTACGGGATTTTTTCTTTATGACATACCTCCTCCATTTTCTTCTTTAGTGTTGTTCCCTTCACTCTGTCCTTGATTTTGCAGCATCTGGGGCTGGCTTGAGCTTTCTGCCCTTCCATACTCCTTGGTTTCCCCATACTGTCTCTAGTTTCTGAATGACTTGCCAATACAGATTCTACTTTCAAATGTAGAACATGTGGGATCCCAACACTTAGAAATATGGGAACAAGCTTTTAGTTCTGTGAATTTGAGTGATTTTTACATAAAGCTACTTTTTTCAGCCAGTGGGTCTCTGTTCTCTGGCTCCTGTAGATTTTGTATCATATTCTGAGTCTTACATATTCACTCAATTAAATTATAGTAGCTAATCCTGTTATTCCTTTATCCTTTATTTTATTTTGTTAGAGAATTTTTTATGCCTCTTGAAATCTACCAAAATAGTAAACCTGTAAGGAAAAAAATTGTATCTCCTATAAAAAGATGTTATTTTGTGTATGGTGTCAAAACAGTGAATTCTAGTGAGAAGGTGTCTCTGCAGTTTTGCATCTTAAGCAAAGCTGTTATAGATGGTTACTTCATTCTGGTAACATAATTGGTCTGCTGGCATTACCCCTACATTACTTCAAGGGATAAAAATAAAATTATGAAGTGCTGCATAAAGCCTGAAATGGCCATCTTTAAGTTTAATCTTCCCCTTAATGCTGTAGAGTCTATAAATATGCATTAATTCAAGTTTTTAATAGCTTTTATCAATCTTATCTTTCCTTTGTAAAGGAGACAGTATTTAATATGTATGGTCCCTTTCTCTCTTTATGCTTTCAACCTCATGATAAATCTTATTATCTTACCATGTTTTAAAGTTACTTAAGCAATGTTTGGTTGTCTGGAACATGCAAAGAAATAAACAGCTCGTGCTCTGCTGATACCTCCCAGGACCAGGCAGTTACACACAAGGTTTATATAATATAGGTGTACCCTAGTTCAAATGACTGAATATTAATGCCTTTCCACATAAGCAAATAGAAAATGGTTCATGAAACTTTAATGCATTAGTGAAAGAATCATTATTGTGTGATGTACACCAATTAACATGTTTCTATTGACTATGTGCTTTTCCTTTAAGTACATACTTTCAGTAATATCCCTCAGCTTACTGCTTTCTTAATGAACTTTCTATATTATATAGGAAAACAATTTAATAAAAGAAATTACATGAGAAGAACAAAGCTATCAGTGATTTCAAGTATTTTATTGTAAAATAATATTAAAAAGTAATAATGGGATGTTGCTTGAATGCATGAAAGTATCATAATTGCAGCCATGCTAAATAATTGACATAAAATACATAAAAGCCAGGCTATGACTAGGACCAAAGAAAGGAAATATAAATTTCACCTCTTTGAACTACATGGATCTTTGTGGGGATCAGATTTCCTTTTTACCATCTTCCTGGAAAAAAAAAGAAAGATGCAAGGAAGGCTCATATTAGTCTCTGAAGGTCTCATGGATTTTTATCTGTGGGAACATAGTTTCAGCCATACCTTCTGTCCTGGGCTTTCGTGACAACATCTAGACAGAAGTTGTAAAACTTTGCTTTCCCTCACCTCTCTGAACACACTGGCAGCGTATCAAATACTTCTATTCCTGCTATAGTTTCATCATTAAAAAATTATTGAAAAATATCTATGTCTTTAAAATAACTGGTTAATATTTTCAACTGAACATTTAGCATCTCAGTGAAACTTACTGCCACCTACCAAATACTTGTTTAGATTCCAAAAAAGGTAGAATATTTTTACTTTTTTAAAATAACCAAGGTTATATGAATGCGTATGTCTCAAAAAATACTGTAAAAGAAAATATTCATGCTTCAAGATTTAAGCCAAGCCCTAAATACTGACATTAATATTAGATGTTTAGGATTTATTTCATGAGACTACAAAATTGGATGCTTGTTTCTCTTCCCTTTCCACCATCCCTTAGGCCCTTTGGAAATTTCAAGTTAGTTCTGTAGGTGAGACAACAAAACAAGTGGCACATATTCTGCATCTCGGTAGATTAACTTATATCATCACGTTTCACTTCATGCTAAAAAACTGCACTGTGAGCGGAGCAGCTGAAAAGCTTCATCTTAGAGGACAGTGACCTGCAGCAATGGACCGCAGTATTCTAGCCTGTTAAGTATCCCACAATGGAGTCATGAATTTGTGTGTTCGAGTTCTCCTTGATGGTTGTAGTATATCACATCTGGGTTTTGATAGGATTTTGTATCTTTTAATCTTGATTCACTGAAATCCAGTTGAATCAACCGATGTTGATTCTCTTTGTTTTCTAGGGTGAAGAGGTAGGCAACCTGCTGAAAGAAGTGAGGGGAGAGTGACAGAAAACTGGGGATCAGTGATTATAGACATCTGTAGATGAAAGCAGGGTTTGTGACAATGAGCAAGACTGAAGATACTTGAGATAAAGGAAATGGAGAACAGAGCAGATCATCCGAAGTTTGTCCACTTCTGTGGATGTGGCCCACTATTCCAACAACCTGGGTGCCGGTGAAAACTGCCCATTGCTGGCTATTGTCAGAGGCAGTGTATCTGATGAAAGGCATCTGATGATGGCTGCATAGCCATCTGGAGCTCCAGCTTGACACGTTAGGATGAACCAGCACTGGTACTTATTTACTAGTACCTGTGCATCGTTAGCTGAGCGATTTTTGCAGTGAGGGCAAAGTAACAGGAAGCACTGCAGGGTTTTCTGAGGGAAGACAGCCTCAGTCATGAATTGGGGTCCTAAACTTGAAGACTTTTAGGCTATGTGAAACTGATGATGGGCTGAAAGCCTCTGTAATGGGAAGATCAAGATCTGGAAGACGGTAGTATTTTGCCATTCTCAGCTGATGGGTTAGAGGATGTGTCAGAAGTCTTGGTAATAAAAGGGAAAATGCTGGGTTTGTAACAGAGCAGTCAGAAATGGACAAACAAACAATGACTCTGTGAATAGATGCTTAAAAGCCTTCTTGAAGAAGAAAAGCCTCCTGTCTTTCTGTGCCTGATTTAACCAATTTATATATGTTTACTGGTGTTCTTTTAATTCAGATATACTCTGAGTGAATGAAGAACTGGCTTGATGCATCAATATGATGACCATCTTATCAATGAGCTGAAAAGACTATTGGGTTTGTGCTAGCAAGTTTGGTTAGGTGATGCCCTTGCTGCGAAACACCATTTCTGATCACATAACTTTTCTGGTAGAGCCCTGAGTCACTTTCCCACAACTGCTTAGCACAACTGTGGATAATAGTGCATTGTCAGGGCCCTTCCCTTTTTTGAAGGGTACTCTGCATTATAGAACTAATGTCATTATGCTGCAGACCAGCTTTCCGTAACATTACATTGCAGTACAGCCAGATCTAAGGTGTGACCACGAAATTAGGTATTGTTAACATCTTAAGCTTAGCACAGTCTAACAGCTATGTGCTTTGCAGGTGCCAGGGAGCTGTTTATCTGAACAGCTTTGTTGGAAGAACTAAGGAGTTGACTTGACATGGGCATATTAGTGACTGAAGGACTGGAAAACTCCAGAAGGCAGGCTCTGTGTTGGAAGTAAACTTCAGAAAGCAGAATGAGGAAATAAAATAATAATTAAAAAAAAAATAGTAAAGCTAAACCCTGGTCATTGCAGCTTTCATCCTTGCTGAAATGTGAGTTCTTGACTGCTTCTCTCAGCTGGATTTATTCCAGGTTCATAGTCAGAACCAGAACTGAACCTGGAATATGCATATCCATACAGGAGTCTAAGGTAGCCAGTGAAGATAGTAAGGATGTGGTAGTGTAGCCTGTCATTCAGGCTTCAGTTCATTTCTTTGCTAACCCACAGAATTCTTGTATAACATTGAACAAATTAATCTATTTTGCCTGCAATCCCCACTTGCTAAAAGAGAATGAAAGCTTAATCTCACAGGAGAAAATCTGAAGATAAAGTTAACATTAGTGAGAAAAACTGATAGCAAGAGAGGAAAGTTTACAAACTACTGCAGAGAATTGAGTGTAGAGGTACTATTAAGTGAGAAAGTGTCCGCTGAAGCAGGGGGTGGCAGGTTCTTTGCTGTTCTGCATCTCATTCAGTGGGTTACCAGTAATGCTATTCTGATTCACTGGCATCATATTTGCCTTTCTGCTGTTAGTACCAGGAAAAATGACTCCATGTGGTGTCCAGAATTACTCTGTGGAAGAAAGATGGAATCGAGCATTAAAAAATGGTGGGATGGGGAAAGAAAAGAGGAGGGGTAAGCTGGTTTTCTCCTAATACCTTTGGCAGTAGAAAAGATGCATAGTGAATAGAAAGAACTTAAATTTATTAAAAAGAAAAAAAAAAGAAAAAAAAAAAGAAAATTCTGCAGATTGTGTTGAGAGAGATGATGGGCTAAAAAGGAAGGATTCAAGTGAAGTAAGTTCCAGACCCTACTGTGCTGCCTTGCAGACAGCAAAACCTCTCTAGGAGTGGGATTTTTCTGTGCGAAGAAATTACAAAAACATTAGTATCCTCCTCAAAAACTAATTTGAGGAATTTCGGATTGATACTTTTTTGAAAGCAGGGTTATATTAGTAAGTTTCTGATGAAAAACAGAGAGATGTTATGCAATTGCTGCAGGTCTCTGGGTTTTTTTCTGCATCCACCTCAGGATATTCAGATAGGCTTTCCAAATATCCAACTCCAGGAGCATTGCCAGTAAACAGGAAGCCAGCAGAGGACACCTATAGTGATTTTCCATAACATTTTTTTTTTCTGCTTATTAGAACTCAAGTATTGGAAACCCCGGAGAAAGTTGTTTCTGTAATTCTTATAAATAAGCCACACTGTAAATATGAGTATGGTGTTCTATAGATATTGCTTTCCTAAATTCTCTGTGGACAATAAATATGAAAGCCAATTCCCTGGAAACCAGCAGAATTAAGAAGCTGTAATGTAATAGCAGTGTCTGTCTCCTTAGCTACCTTTTTTCAAGCAGCTTGTGATCAGGTCAGTGTTGCTCCTTCCTTTCCATCCATTATTGTCTCTTCATGCCATTGGCAAAGCCTACAGAAGGGTGCATGGTCAGTGACATTTCTGCTGAGAAATAAAGTTCTGTCACTTCCAGTAACACTCCTAGTGATGCTAATGAAAGTCAAATGTTGTTGCTAACATAAAGCTGGGAAAAATATATTCATGGTGGGAATCAGTTAGTGATTTCCCCGCTGCATTGTAAGGTAATATCCTGTGCAAAGGCTGGCAAGATGTCCGGGGCAGCTTTGATTGTTTTGCCTGATGCTTGTTGGCATGGAATAGAGTGCTGTTTGCACTTGTCAGCGTTCGTACGATCTATTCAGATTATTTTAGCAATGTGGCCTACAAAAGTGTAGAAGTCAGCTACCAGTTTAGCTTTTAAGGCTACTATTTTTAAAAAGTTTTAAATTGGTGTTTTGCAGGTTGCTCATGTAAGAAGTCCAATCCTGCAACTAAGGTGCAGTTATTCACTAACCAGAGTGACGAAGACAGGGGGTTTATGACATTTTTTTCAAACAAGTTCACTTCTATTGAAAACAATGCACAAAGACAGCTGCTACTGTGGGGTTCTTCCATTTGTGTTACATGTTAAGAACTAGAAAGGAGACGGTAACAAATCAAACAGTCGGGTTTAATAGATCCAGTTTTGCAGACTACAGGGAGTGTGAATGGTCATTGTCTTATCTCAGAGACAGCAAGTCCTTACAAAACATGTCTCCACCTTGCAACCTATACATAATAGTTTGGTCGGTCTATTTGAATCTCTGAACATCTGAATTTTGTTTCCAAAATACAGCTAGTAAAATCCTCCCTAGTCTGTCAGTTTTCTTTATTACAGCTATGTTTCCTGCTGGCATAGAAAGCACTGACTCAAGCACGAGTTAAGAGTGACACCAAGTGGTTAAGCCGTTTATTCCTGTGGGATTTTTTGAAAATATTTTCCTGCTTTATCTCTGATTTTTAAACATTGCTCCTGGGTTTTTTCTTCTAAACAGTCCTGATTACATCGTTGAATATTTTTCCTCTAAATATGCCCGTACAAGCTATCTCTTGTTTTATAAGGAAAAGTCATCCTCAAATTTATGCTCCAATTTTTGCTGTCCATATGATATTATTTGTGTAAAATTTCTTTTCTCCAGAATAAGGCAATTTCTGGGTCTTAATGAGATACATGCTGAGAAAGATGTGGCACTGTTCTCAAAGAGAAACAGAAAAGCAGCAACTTCACTACAATTCTTTGCAGAACAGTAAAAAGAATCAACATCAAAATGTGCTTTTGCTTAAGGAATCTTCAGGGCAAAGAAAATCCAGTCATGCTAGAATAAAGCACCTTTCCACCACTTCTTTTTAAATGGGAGATATCTAGTGGCAAGCCATTCCCTTGTTTTCTACCTCAGCAGAGCTCCGTGAAGGACAGGTGTGAAGTAGCCCGATTACAACCCTGCTGAGATAACCTAAATTGGTAGAACTCTTGAATTAGAAGCTACTGCCAGAAAGGTCTTTAAATGATGGTTTCATTCATATAATCAGCAAAATAACAGCTCTGATTACAGTTGTCCCCTCCCTTATCAATCAGTAAATTATTCTTGGTAGCCTTATGAACCACCATTTTTCTCAAATTAGGTAACCATTGTTCTTCCAGAAAGAAAAGATCTACTAGCCTGAGGTGTTGCTTTCTGCGGCAAGCGGGAGGACTAAGTCAAAGCAGACTTTCTTACCAAGTATCCTGATTATCCTAGACAACACCTATAGTCTATAGAAGTCCAGTACTTTCATTTTTGTGGTCAAAAACACAAAGGAGAAGGAACCAGTGTTGAAGAATGCTCAGACAAATGGCAGACAGCAAAAGCATTTGCCTCTCTGGAAGACAAGCCTAACAAAGGGAGCACTGGAGACAATAACAGTGGAGATTGCAGAATGCATGTTAGTTTGAACAGGAGTCATTGGAAAGTCTCTGAGTTAATGGCCAGTCCTGCTACCTACAGGGAAAATAGTATTTGTGTAATTGCTTGCATTAAAAATTATGCCAGACACAGACCGATTAAAGATCTGTGAATGATGAAATAATTACTTAGGTCAATCTGCTCTGCTTTCTAAAAATATAATATTTAAATAACTAGTATTTCCAAAAAATGGCAACTATTTTAACTGCAGACATGAAATTGTTTCCATAAGCAAATTTTGGGATAGATAGCAAGCTCGCTGCTGTTCATGTAGGACAAGTGTATTCATGCCACTGAGTTGGAAGGTGACAATGTTTTTAGGTGGTGCCCTTGTGATTTCAGTAATTATCACTTCCCTTGCCAGGGTAACAAACTAGAAGAGCAAAATACAGTTTGCAGTAGAGTTGTGAGAATTCAAGCAATTCAACTGCTACTGCAGAAGTAGCTGATGTGTTGGGATGGAGTGAGAAAAAACTGCAAGGGATCACACCATGGTTTGTGGAAAAGTAAGAGTAGGATTATCATAAAGGGACTACAGCCATTTTATAAAATGTCTCCACTTGATGCTCTAGTTGACTTCAAAATTTTAACATACGGATTTTTTTTTTGAGTTTCAGTACTGATTTGGGCATTGCTGTTATATTTTTGTTTCTTGCAAATCAGAAGCTGGCAAATACAGAGCCATTTCTCACCACGCCTCTCAATGGTCACCATTTAGAGAAGCAGCGGTGGTTTTATTGCCAGAGTTGCCTGATTTCCATAGAGATTTGGTGTTCTCTTGTTGTGAATGTTGAAAGTTACTTAATAAGAAATCTCCAAAGAAAGACTGTAAAAAGAGCTGCTTATGCTATAAAAGGAATTCCATATGGCTTCCCATTTCCCACACTAAAAATCATTTTGCTGTTCTTTACTCATGCTTTAGCAAGTTCAGAGCCATGTTACCATCTTTCCTTGCAAAAGGGCATCAGAGAATAAACTAAATGCAAGAAAAAATTATTGTTGCCAATCAGTGTCAAACTAGGACTGTCCCGAATCTTTTATTTGAAACCTGTATCTCATAGATCTGAGGCCAGCATGGGAGATTGTATCAGGAGGTATTTTGAGATGATGCTGTTTATCTCCATTTGCAACAGGATGTAGATTTTTATGTATTTAATTATTCATAATGCAAGTTCTTCAGTGGTTCATGCCTGCAAATATTGCGAGTTCCAAGACACCAAGCAGTAGTCATTGGAAGATAAGTACTAAATTTGTCTCATGGTGTTGTAAGCATAGAGCAACATAAAAATAACATTTTTCCAAGATGGAGTGCCAAGGAGAGCATACTTTTGTTTGGTTTCTTGTAATGCAGATATAAGTCCTACAGGAAAAAAAAAATCACCTTCACTTTCAAGATCCAGGCAGGTTTTGTGACATATGAGGTACCATATGGGATATTGCTGAATCGTGGGACTCAATTTAGCGCTTGCTAAAGCTGTTTTATCTAAGAGATATTTTGAATTGTTTTCATACAGTTTGCAGAAGTTAATAAAATATCATATGAAACAGTCTCTGAATCCATCAAAAGCACTTTGAATCTCTCCTCTACTGACAGAAAAATGGCTGAGAGCTCTTTAATATTGACTGGCCTCCCTTGAGGTGCCAATCAAATCAACTGTAAAAAACTGACCTTGTAATTTTATAGTATTATCCAGAACACTTTAGAACTGTCACTTTTTTTAATGCCTTATGTGTTAAAAAAAAAAAAAAAGTCCAATCAAACATACATTTCTGGTAAGCTCTCCTTTGACATCAGCAAAATGGATATGATGCACGACAATTCTAATAATTTTTGTGCCTGGTAGTAGAGTAGTGGCATACCAGACTTTCAATGAAATCTCAGAAAAGGTTTCATAGTTTGTGCTTTCAAAAGGCATGGGCAAGACCAATTTTTCCAACAAGAATTAAAAGTCAGTATGGTCAATGTTAACTGAAGGTAAGTTACATGAATTCTTGGCTCTTATATTTTCAATGAGTGTCTGTAGGTCCTATTTGTATAGTACTGGTACAGCTGTTTTTTGAGACTCTGAGTATGTCCTTGAGTGTGCTCTTACTAAATTGAGAAAAAGTCATCCTTAAACCCTAGTGCAGGCAAGTAGCAATAACATGTAATATCTCACTCTGTAGCTGGAAGTTATGAGCTGGTCTTTGAGTTAAGAAGCTGGATGAAGCTAAGTTACCATTTGTTGTTTTAGGATTTCACAAGATAGTTACCCTGTTTCATTGTCAAGAAAATATCCTTCTGCTTAGTGAAGACATAGTCTCATCTTTTCTGTACTTATATATTCCGTCCTAAGGCAGGCATCATCAGAGATACTAAACCCCAACTACTGGAAGCCCCCATTTGCCTTTGTTCTTCTTTTCTTTGTTTTAAACTGTTTGTTGATGTTTTCAAAGGTTTTTATAGGCTTATCTGTTAAAGACTCATTACCATAATCTTGACAGAGAATTATACAATACAAAGGAAAAACAATCTATCCTTTCTGTACCAATACAATACTATCATCTCTCTCCCAGGATAAGTAAACTCAGTCTTCCAGAGAAATTCTGTATCTACCAATTTAGAAGACCTTTAAGAGAAATGTCTTAAGGAACCTAAAAGCAGCTGAGCAGATAGAAGCCTGCTGGCAATCACATATCATCAATAAATAAAATAAAATCTAAATTTGTATCTCTTATTGATATACAATTGATGTATGACACAAGACTGAATTCTCAATTAGGCGTTCTTATCTAGTTAATGTGCAATAGCCAAAGTGCCTTCTCTAAGTATGTCATTGGTAGTCTAGCTGCTTTTTCCAGCTCTCACCAAGTTGCATTCACCACTTCGGCTACGTGTAAGGGTTAAAGCAGTATCAGTCCTTATTATTGCACATTACTAATTGTCAAGACATAAATGACTATTCATTATTGTTCAATGAGGTGATTATGTATGAGGTCTTAGCAAGTCATTTAATGAAATCATCATGCTGTGCATGTTAACATTAAAGCAGTACCCTACTCAGGAGGAGGAGACAGGAAAAGAAAAAGAATCATTAATGAAGGACGGAAAACTAAAAATATTGACTCCTTTTTCTACCGGAATTAAACTGCCTTGTATAAGAAAATAGGAGAACCCGAAGACAATTTTTTTCTAGGTTTTCTACTTCTTCACCACACTAACGCATTCTAATAATCAACACAGTCTTGCCACCTTTACAAGTGGATGCTGTGTGTTTTCTCATGCTTCTTAGACTCTTATACATTTCAAGGCTTGAAAATCAGTGGTATCTCTGTGCTTGAGACACTTTTAATCAAATTTCTTAGGGGGAAAATTGTTTCTGCAGATTGTAATTTTTAGAGAGGAGGAGTTCACCAAATTTTATTTCACCATTTTTCCCATATACCAAGTAAGTTATTTTGCCCCTGCTTAGTTCTGCTTTTATTTGCCAGGACACCCAACAAATGTGTCCTTTTCATTTTTCTAAAAAGAGAGCAGCTTGATGACTGGCATAAATAGAAAATTGAAAAAACAGGCATTTGAATAAATTCCTACATCCCAGAATAGAAGAACCAGTCCTAATGGGCTTTCAATGACCTCAAACTTTTTCGTGGTTATGCTACACCAAGGAAAATCATTGTTCAGTGTACTCAGAACTCTTCTGTTAATTTTAGTGGAAATGTGAGTGGAAATACTTTGGAAAATCTTGAATTAGTGAGTAGTATTTTCATCAACTTTGAAACAATCCTGTATACTCTTAAAAGAATTAAATGTAATTATATAGAACTTGTTCAATTTCATCATTCTTTCTGATTGATTTTTGATATTTTAGAAAATAAGCCTGTTACACTTCTTTTAATTGGTGTAGATTGGACCAAAATGTCATTAGAAATTTTATCACTTTATATGAAATTATATATTATCATCGCCACTGAAAATTTGTCATGAATTGGCAGTAACGGGGGTTGTCTTTGTGGTTGAAAAACATTCTGCATTCTGATGTATTTTCATGAATACTTCAAAAACGTCAGAGATTAATTTAGATTTTCTGTGACACTCTGTAAGTGCTTCATTAGGGTTATGTTTCCTTCAGTACTGGCAGGCATTCTTGAGACTGAGTGAATGAATAAACGTTGGAACATTGTCATCTAAAATCATTTACATACTTGTCTCTGTAAACTTCTTACACATTCAGCTAAAGACCAGAAAACATTGTCAATTAAGGGGAGCTGCTTTGGAGAGAGATTAGGGCCAAACATTATCAAATTGATGCTAGTTTCAGATATCAGAATTAAGAAAAAATGTTTTCATTTTGTCTGATTTCCCACACCTAGGAAATACTTGGTTGCCTGTGTAGAGGAGGAGGTTCTTTCATCCTTTGTCATTGTTTAGTGTTGTCAGGCATAGAAAGAATTCTTCACAAGGCTCCATCACTCAGCCTCAGAGCAAATTAAAGAGCTGCATGGTATGTTGCAACAGCCTGTTCAAAACTCAGGAGCAAAGGTCTAGTCTCAAAGATCCTTCACTTTGAGAGCTTAAGGACAAGGAAGACGACGAAAAAATGTTTTTATAGCATAATATTGATTATGGTTATATGATATTCTTTTATCTTGAACTCAGTACCTCTAGTCACTACCAAATAAACAGCAGATATATTTCCAAGTGTGGAACACATGAATGTCCATTGCACAACAACAAAAAGGTCAGCAGGACCCTCTCAGCAAGGAGGCGTAACATAAGTATACCAAACATTGGGACTTTTGAAGCATGCTATTCAAGACAATTTCAACCCTTCATTTTTTTCCTATATGGCCCCAATTATTATATTAAAGCAGCGATGAGATCTGAACAATCAAATTGCTATTTGCTATATAGCTATTTGCAAATTGCTATTATATGCCTGCAGACTCACTGCTGTGGCTTCCTTCTGGAATAACAGGCAGAGTATGTCCCAAGGCAGCTGTAACTCAAAAGCAGGAAATTTTCCTTCGCTGCTGCAGAGGTCACTCAACCTGCTAACATTTTGAGTTTGCAAGTACGTATAAAGGAGGGGGAGGACAGATGTACTGGAAGATCATAGACTTTCAGGCACTGAGGATCGGATAGTTAGACAGTAAGCCACTCTAGCAGTAGTAGAAAAACGAATCAAAGATAATGTCCTGGTTTGTGATAAAATGGACCAATTTTGTTCATTTTATCAACCAATTCTACCTTCTAACTAGGCCTCTTCTAATGCAATAATAAAAATATTAATATGATTTGCAGATGAATTATTTTTGAAGGCATCGACAGAAACAGCAGTGAAGAAGGGGGGTGGCTCCTAAGCAACATTATGTCAATTCTTAAAAAGAGCTGTGCTTTTTTTCTTCAAAATACTAGTGCTTTCATCTCTGTTTTTACTTCCTCTTCCATTTTGCTGGGGATAAGAAAAGCAAACCTTAAAAATTCAGAGATGGTTTTGCTTGTTGAGAGTGTATGTGTTATTGTAATCACTGCAACTTAAGTAAATAACACTTCTATTTTTTTATTTGTATTTACTCAGTATTTTGTATTAAGTGGAATAAAGCATTTTTAGGATCTTCATAGTAATGTGTTGGATTTAATTTTAGGAAGTTAGTTTTACGTAATGGCATAAATGCTTTCAGGATTAAGCTAGTAACCTTGCACTTCTATTTTTCCCCAATTTCATTTTGGGTTATTAAATTCTCCTTGAGGTCTACACACTTTTGTGTTTTCTTGCAACTTTTTACACAAGAGAAACACCAAGTCTGTATAGCTAGCCTTCTCTTGGCATTGTCCCACCTAGTTATTACCACAACCTCCGTAAGTCTGAATGCGGGGTCTTGGTGCAAAGACTTAACTGCGTTTTCCCAGGTTCCAGTAGTGGTGGATGATCCTCTGTCACCTTGTAAGTCAAGTTCATAGGAACATCTTGGACTTAGACTGTTCGGTTAGAATTTTTCTACACAGTAATTAATTTGTGTAAAAACGGTTTTTAAATTTAAGATGGAATAGCTATTTCCTAATTCTTTTTGCAAACTCTTACAACAGAACAATAGTGCTTTTTAATGCAGTTCTGAATCTTTGCGTTCAGAATTAGGCATTGTAAGCTCTAGAATAAGAGTTAACAAGGATTATCTACTCAGGAGTGGTTTCCTCGTGGGTGAGCTCCTTAGATTCCTTGCTGATTAGATCTTCAGTGTCTATGTACTACTACTGGTTTTCAGTTTCAAATCGCTTCCAATCCAACCAAAACCAACGTTGCCATTGCAGTCAGTGCGTAAACATTTACTGACACTTTTTCCTCTGCAAGTTTTGTGTTTAAAATAAACCCCTTCCAAAAATTCTCGGGCCCAAATTACAAAGCATTCTTTTTTTTTTTTTCCCCCTTCATTTGTTATTTTCTACGATGGCTGCTGTATTATATTAATTCCTTCCAGAGAAGTAAATCCACCTCTATGCACTGAAGCTGCTTTCAGCAACAGTAGTTTGTTGCTTTTCTGATTGATGTTAGCACTATCTCAGAGAAGTTTGACACTCAGGCAGCAGCAACTGATTTCTAAAAACGTCTACCCTGAGCAGCAGGGTTGTGCATGACTGCTCTAGTGTGACCAGGAACCTTCTACTAAAGGTAACATTCCTCTGAGGGACCACTCCATCACCTGCCAACTGCTGCAGCACCCTAGCCACATAGGCGCAAAACAAACAGCAGTGTTATTTAAAATGGAAGGGTTTTACTAGTTTAAAAGGTCTTTAGTTAGAAATTGAAGAATACTTGTCACGGAAGGTGTTCTGAACAAGATTGTATTTGAACACCTTTGCGTTTTGGGAGTGCCTGCATTAGATTTTTCATTTTAACATGCAAGTGGCTGTTACATCAGGAATGAGCCACACTGGACTCCAGGGCACTGGTGGCGTAACAGAATATGAATTTTGTGGCCTAGGTGAGAAGTGTTGATGGAAAAAATTATTTCTGATTGCAGAGACAAAAATATTTCAGGATCTTTTGGCAGAACAAAAAACATGATATTGTAGACCAAATGAAGCGTTATTTTTGTTCTAAATCTTTTATCTTTTTTAAAAAATTCTACTTTAAAATGGAAAATGCTATTTTGAACAAAGCTATATTCAAAATAGCAACATTCTTGTAAAATTCCCTCCTTTCCTTAAAATTATTTGCCAAATTTGCAAATACTTTTAGCTTCCTGAAATGATAATGAGTGACAAATTTCCTGCTCAGCAAATACAAAATTATGCCTATCTCTTTGCCAAATACCTTGAAACTCAGCAGAAAAGACAGATAATTGTACTTCCTGCAAGCTCATCTTTAGAATTAATTAGGTAGTAAAGATGGGCATGCCTCCCAGGCCTGAATTAAGGCAGCCTGGGATTTTTAGCATATTTCAGTACCATGACAGAGGTGCCTTCAGGCTTTCCGGCTTTTTTTCATAATTAAGGGCTAGAAATATTGTCTTGTTTTCTCATTAACAAATCCCAGATTCTGATGTAATCATGTTACTGTAGGTGCTGGCTTTGAAGATTTCAATGTGTTCTACTTAGCCCCTAATCTGGCTCTGACAATAGCCAAGATAAGTTATCCAATTAAATATTTTGTGCAACTGTCTGGTATGGTTACTTCCATTCTACAAATGAGCAGCCACATGAAATTTATGTGCAATCAGATCAGCTCCCCCCACTGCCCAGCCTTATGAGATACAGCAGCTAAGTGGTGGTTTGGTGCTGTATAGCAAAGCTGATGTTCATATCTGAATACATTCATGCAGAGAGGCTGGAAGCGGAAGCCAAACTGAAAGCTGATGAGCTCTGACCAGAGGAAGGTTTTTAAAAGTACAGTTCAGAACTCCTTTTTTTGTTCCAGATAGTTTTGCACTCCTGTGGCTTTGCAGGTGACAGAAGGAGAGCACAGGGAATTATTCCTGTCTCTGGGCTTTACCGCTTAGTTAACCAGCTGCAGCATCACTGTTGTGTTTTCCGTAACAAAGGGCAACCGCGTATTTTTCATCTGTCTTTTATTAACACTGTGAAAGAAAGAAAAGATGAGATTCCCCTGAGGAAGCACTGCATTTGTGAATGCTTCTTGTCTCGGTGGAAGAACAGCTGCTCTTAGAAACTTCAGATTCAAGTTTATGGAATACAAAGAAATCCTAGATCATAACTGCTGTGTGCCATAGTAACTATATTTAAATGAAAGCTTGTTCAACCCATCCTTCCCATAAGCTGGGTGTGCCTTTCACTTTTCTATTTCCAATAAAAGAGGAAGGACTGACATAATATAAAAAAAAGACTTTATTACAGGAACAGTTAAAAATGTGAACTCATTCCTAGGCTGAAATTTCCAAAGGCACTGGCTAAAAACACATGGAGATCTAATATGTACCTTAAACCGGATACAGCCATCCACCCACGCTTCCGTCCACGTCACTCTTTCTCCTTCGCTTGGGTGCCTGTATGGGAGAGGACAACTCCAGCCTGTGTTTTGGTGGTAGTTCTGCAGGTGTGGGAAGTGCTCTGAGTTTCTGGATAATAACCCTGTGAGATGGCAAATTGTGGTTTCCAAAATGGGGAGAGCCAAAAATCAAAGAACAATTTTGAAAGTTTGTTGTTACAGACTTCAGTGAGGCCCTGAATGAAGCCAGAGCCACAGGTACATTTGGACACACTCATTCTCTGGGCTGAGCATACGCTTTGTTAAACTTTTAAAATCTCCATCTTCCCTTTCCTATGTGCACTGGAGGGGAAAAATAAATGCCCAAAGTCGCATACTGCTGCCATCCAAAAATAAGAGTGACCTGTTTAGAAAAGTGGGATCATAGTGGGGGAAAACTGTTTTTAGTTTAAAAATGAGATGTAGGTCAAATCTCAAGTTCTAAAGCACTGTCCTAAACCACTGTACGAAATGGAAGATAAATGAGAAAACAGGACAAGTGAATGGTCTGTAAAAGACTGCCATTTTGATGAGATGCAACTAAATTCTTTTAGCCCTCTGGCAAGCTGAAGAAACCTCCACCTCCAAAATTTATGACGTTTCTTCCTTTTCCATGAAGGTATCCAACAGAGTTGTAGCCTACAGGCAATGTTAACATGCAAGCTGTGTTATCTGTGCAGCAGGATGCAGTGTTGTTGATAAAGTGAAACTTCCCTAAGACTGATCTGATTTGTAAAGAGATTAAAAAAGGGGTCAAGACATGAATAAATACTTGGGTGTATCAGAGCTGGAGTAATGGAAAAGGGAGTTTGGATTAAGCATTCTAGCTGTACAACAGCATTTCTTTTTTTCCCATTGAGAAGAAAAGTGTAGAAATGAGTAACTACATTAATGTCTTTGGTATTGTTCATAAAAGATCCTACAAAATTAACATCTCTGAATAGTTAAGTATTCTTTCATTACGCAAATTTAACAGGAGAGTAGCAGAAAACTTTTTCTTTACTTTTTTTCCCTCAAAAACACATTAAACTTCAAGTATTAAAATGCATTTATGTGAAAGGCCAAGCCTGCTTTAGGCATTTTAGATGGGTTTTAGTAATGGACTTGCTGACTTTTTCCCAACCCATTTCAGGACGTATGTCCCTTTATCTCCGGAAAAGATATTACTGGCCTCTAAAATCTGCAGAAATTCTGCTCTCAGTACAAAAAGCAAGTGGTTTGTACAAGCTTGGATGCACGCAATCTGAGGCTCCCCAAAACCTGTCATATCTTTGCACAATTAATCATCAGGCAGAGTTTGTGAGAAGGCCCTTGGGCTTCCCTAAGTACTGTTTTTAATACTCAAGTAAATGGGATCAAAACAGTATCAAAAAAAGGCCAAAAAATTTTCCAAATAATTACCAATATATATAGCCATATTACATACATACTTACTTTATGAATACACTCTGTTATCCAACATCACCGGTGTTAATTTGTCCCCAGAACAGTGCCTTTTTGAGGATGTTACTCTGAATTTCTAAAATGCTATTTGGAATATATCAACTTTATTCATGTCTTGCTCATACCTTCCCATGCAACAAAGTACACCTTAGATAGGATTTGTTCTGCTGTGGTATTAAGAAAAGCAGACAGAGCTTAAGTAATTCATGATTCATTCTCTTTCTGCATTTGACTGTACTAGTAAACCAACAGTAAAAAAAATAATAATAAAAACTTCAATATCCTCAACAATTTTTTAATCTCTCCTCTAAGGACATATTTTTGCTTATCCTAAATTGTGGTTGTAAGCAGGCAAATCTGCCTGTCAGCAAGGCACAAAACAACTATCCCAAATTTCAACACTGATACCTTAGAAACAAGTCCACCATCGGAGAATTTACAAAAGTTTAGTGAGAAGTCAAGGCCAATATTCCACTGAGAAAGGTTACAAGATGGACAGAAACCGTAGGGAAACAGTGGTTCGGCATTTGTTTCTCAGGTGAGAGGCAACAGATAGCTAATGATTTCAAGGAGAGCTCTCAGCTAAAGTACAAAGAGGGGGGAACCTTCCTTTATTTCTGAATTTACCTGCCCCCCCAAGAAGCTGAGTATTTAAAGACAGACATATTTACTAGTTGTGTATATATGAAAAATATAATAGGGCAAAGAAGAGTGGAATGCTAGAAGCCAGGCTAAGTAAACCCGCAATGATTTTATAGCAAAGGATTCCAATTTAGCCTCCAAAATATCAAAGTTTCAGAGGAATCATAAAACAAAATTTAGAAACGGTTCTGTAAATGTTTCTGATAGCATTCTTATTCACACAGCTGCAGTATTTAAAAACAATTCTGTAAGAAACTGGGGTGTTTTTTACACGATTGGAATATTCATAAATGGGTGACTAGTACAACTAAATCTCTTCTAAATGAGCTCCTTATAGATTTACAATGGATGTCTCTCTCAATGGCAGTTGCCATGGTTACAGCAAAATTCTGCATGGAGCACACTTTCATCACAAATTGTTGCACATTTATATACAAATAGTTTGAGCTCACTTTCATCTTATTTTAAAATGAGAGCTGCAAGGATAGTCTTAAAGGAAAATTCCGTATTTGTGCCTACGCACAATGATGGTCCAGCTACACTCAGAGTCACCGGATAATTCAGGTTTGGGTGGACCTCAGGAGGTCTCTAATCGGACCTCCTGCTCAAAGCAGAGTCAGCTATCAGATAAGACCAGGTTACCTGGGGCTTTATCCAGCTGGGTTTGGAAACCCTCCAAGGTTAGAGACAACACAGCTTCCCTGGGCAACAGCTAAAAGGTCAGTCTTATTTGCAAGAGCTGGAACTGCTGCTTTGAAAACTCTTCTTCTTTCCTTCCTGTGGCTGGGGTAGAAAGCACTTTTGTACAATCTGTTTTAGAAGAAAGACCTTACTGACTTCTACTCAGTCAGCTTTTCACCCTTTCATGATATCCTTAGCTCCTGTAATGGATTTCTCCATCTGTATAGGCTCCCATGTAGCTGTTGTTTAGAATATTATTTCTGATACAACTCTGCAACTCTGAAAGGGAGGGAGGACTGCTTCTTTTCACCAGTTTGATAAATTCAGAAATAAATCAGGCTTTTTAATGACTTTGCCTGTGATTCTCATGTGACTAATTTGGCTCAAGGCTTCCTGGCATGGTTTAGGAGATAGGGCACAATCTTTTTTCTTCTTCTCCCCCTCTCCCTCACTAGTCCCTGATAAGTACCATAAATTAGAAAAACCTGCAGGAGGCCTCGACTCTTCCCTGAATCTGAAATAAATTTTCAAACTATGATTCTTGATGGTTTAATTGCAAGTACAGTCTCAGAGGCAAGAAAGAAAGCTAAGTCTCTAAACATATTGACGTCTAATGGAAATTGGGCCTCAAGGGCTGTCTGTGCCCATTCCTAAACTCCTCCTGTTGAAATTTTTGCCTATTTACAAATATGTCTACATACAAACACTTGGACATTTAATGCAAAGTTATCTCACAGTAGTGCTGTGAGGAGCCCCGATTTACCAAAGTGCTTGGAATCTGACTTGTCTCTGTTGAAAACTAAGTTTGCCTTTTGTTCCTCTTGAGGCTTTGGGGCTTTTTAAAATAATTATCGAAACAATTCTACAAAGAAGGTCTGCTTACCACTTACTGCAAGTCCAGCAAAAACCTTCACTGTGTGAAATGTATTGTTTTATATGTGTGTGTCTACACAGTATGCATAGATCTTTCCTTATATTCATCAAAAAAAAAACATTGACTTTGTTGTTTGATATGCAGGGTTTTCAAAATACTGTCTGGTAAGCTGTGCAAATGACCATTTAAAAATAACACTCTAAGCTTATTTAATGATCTCACTCTTAAACCTATCATTCATTCGCACTATCTGTTTCCACTTCTTTAATGTCTTTCAGAATCTTCCAGTAGAGAAGAGAGGATTTTAGTAGAGTTATTTTCTTTATCTTTCAGCAATTGAAAAATCTAATCACTACTAAAAATCTTCTGGGCTTTTATTAAGTTAGCTCTGATTTATGTAATTTGCCATAAAGTTCATTAAAGACTTCATTAATTTTTCACCAATCTTTAACAGTCTTATCACTGCTGTTTTTATTAGCTGAGATATAATTAACTAGCTTTGACTTTTTAAATTTGGGGGCAAGTCATTTACCTGCCCTAGCACCACTTTTACAATAATTACACTTTGCTTTATCAGATGTGAAATGATTCTCTCCTTATCCATCAGTTCCAGTGATTAGAACGCCATATGACATTTTGATCTCAGCAGTTTATGTTCTCAGTAGCTGACTGAATCTTTGGTCTTTCCCCTTTCCAGAAGAATCATGGTTTTTGATACTTCCAATGCAAAAAAGACAAAGAAAATTCCCATTGACCTGCAGCTCAACCATAAACCCTGAATGGATTGATGCCAACCTGGAATTCACTTGATATTTGTCCATCTGCCTTCCCTAGAGCTCAGTGGCCTTTCCTTGGAACAAGGAAACACAAAAACCCTGCAGAAGAGTGTTGCATGTTAGACCACAAGTCAGGGCAGTAACTAAAAGCATTTTGTAGAATGGGATTCTTCATCAATTTTCTGTACTCTGGTAAAACTTTTCCGCTCTCTAACACACCATCATCTGCGCATCATACCATCAAGCATTTGCATTTGACTTCAAATCTCTACCGGTGACTTCCAAAGAGACTGTCATTCCAGCACTGCTGGGTGTAAGGACCCATTAATGGCCTGGCAGATCAGCTACTAATTCTGCTAGGGCATGTCTCAATGTATGATAAGCCATATACTTTTTTTATAACTTTCTAGGAGGTATTAAAGGCAATGTTGGGAGATGAAGTTGGAGAGGAGGGAAAAAGTGACTCTTCTCTGGTCTACCTCAAACCAAAGGTTATTGACCTTTTTTCATTCAATAATCTAAAAATGGCTACAAGAAATTAATAATAAATATATTTTCAAAAGAAAAATGAAGCCAGTACCCACTCTCTTTTTATTTCAGAACTTGCACTTCATAGTAATTTTCTTTAATACTAATTAGCAGCAATTAGAGAAGAAACATGATCTTGTGAGAGAAACCCTGTTTTATAGAGAATTAGTATTGTTTCAAATTTTCTTCTTTTGCCTCCTTCCATTTGATAGAGTAAAATACCTGTGTAAAAGGTACCAATGCTATTTTTATGATAACTCTGAGCCATCTGCCACCGCAATATTTGGAGCGCTTTATGCCAAAGGAATGTTTCAATGCAGAATGCAGAGCAATACATTTGGCAGGCACTGAGACTGTTTGGCACATTCAGGTGAACTCTGTTATAGACACAGTGACCTGACAAATATGTGTATTGTCTCTAATACCTTAATTTCAGAGGTTTCAATCCCTACCTTTGTGAGAATTTTAACAAAGCGTTCATGTGAAGGACTTCTGGGATGCGCAGGTAACTCTGGTTCAGGTAGTGATTTTAAAGCTGTGTCTCGTGTTTGCTTTTTAACATTAAAGAGAGGCCATGCAGAGAGGCTAAGAAGGACCCTTCGCACACATTTGAAACTCTGCTTTGAAGCAGGAATATGTTCTGACATTTAACTAAAAGTTTATTCAGGGAAGTATTCTTTAAATTTAAACTTTATTTAGTAGCAAAAGAGTGAAAGCATCTCAGTTAACCATACTTCTGACTTTTCCCTCTCGACAGATGGGAAACTATTAATATAGCTTATTTCTAATCCTCATGATTGTTACAAATAGTACTTTCCTCCTGCACAACATTTTTGATCTGAAGAGCTAGAACAGTCTGTGTCAGCACGGGAAACAGAATAACCATCCTGCATCCAGATCTTCTGATTATAGTCTCTGGAGATTGTATGCCCCAAAATGCAAAAGCTTCCAGTAGCTACTTATAATTTTCAGCACATGAAAATGAAATTAGAATTGTCTGAATGTCTAAATTAAAATACTTTGTCCTATTTAGGGTTCTTGATGAATCTTTTTAAAGCTATTGTTCCAATCTTCAGGTTTTCTCAGAATTAGCAATATTTCCTCTTCAAATTGCTCCTAAGAGGTAGGCGCTCTATCTGCACCAAGTAACATTAACTCCAATGGGAACAGGAGCTTGCTCACATAGAATTCACAGCTTTGATGTCAAAGATTTAACCTTCTGATAGCATACATGTCAGATAAATTAACTTGCCTGCAAGGAAACAGCAAGATTGGGATTTCTTATTGTGTACTTGAATCTTGGAATTCACAAAGATGAAAGCAAACAGAAAGAAAAGCTAAACAAATTACTTGCAAGAAACACAAAACAGGGGAGAAGGAAGTGGGTATTTTATCTGTTATTTCATGACTTTTTCTAATTTGAAGGTAAAATTATAACACTATTGTGATAAATTCTTAGTGGCAAAAATGAAAGAAAATCTGTCAGTCTGCAATGAAAAATAAACAATCTCAGCTTGGCAATTGAAAGATAATTGAATTCTTTTCACATAAATACAATTTTAGGAAGATTTATTTGCAATTCCCTTTGAGACTGATTGGCGTTTCAAGGGCTGAGCATCTCTGAAATCAGAATTTAAAAGCTTTTTAATAACCAGCATCTTTCAGGATAGGGAATGCTGAAAACTCGAAAAGCTGGAGAGCGCTGCCTGTGCTGCATGTCAGTTTGCAAAGACATTCTCCAAGGCTCAGAAGAGACCTGAAAGTCATAAGGAAAGAGACACTGCAACTGATTCAGCAGCATTGCTCTCTGTTCTTTCTGGTTTATGTGTGCATCTCTCCATCATTTTAGACACTGTGAAGCTGCGGTTTATCTTTTTTAGTGGCCACAACAGGGCCTATCATTGTAACAGCTGGCCATACGTAGGTGAGGTTCTTTAACAGCAACTAGTCCTTTCTGATGCACTTTGCTGCATGCCTGTGCCACCTGCTGCTTCTTTTTCCAAACACCTCTCAAGCTCCATGACAGTTTCTACCCGCTGTTCTCCTCGCAGCTTCTGCTGTCACTGGGCTCATGCTGTCTCATGTCATCCAGACTGGGGAGATTTGTTGCTCTTTGCTACCCATAACTCCCATCATTGCTATCTTAATGTGCTTCTTCCATCTGCTACTTGTGTACTTCAAAAGCCCTCTTCCCACTATAAACCTTCAAAAATATACTCCTCACTATCATTGATGTTGAAAATAGAGGCATGCACAGTCTCAATCTGCACTTGTCAGCAAACTCTAGCTTGGTTATTCTTCTTTTTATTTTCCTTTTCCTCAAGTGGATATTGTGCAGGTGGAGATTTGAGAGTGACCTGAGCAAGTCTGAATTGGAGGCTTTTCCATGTCCTGCATTAATCTGTTTTTTCAGCCTTACACTTGTCTTGCACACAGAATAACAATTCACCAATTTGCCTGCTGATTTCACTCAGGCACACGCACACAGACAAAAAACCTTTAGGGAATATCAAAAACTTACAGACTCTTTTGAAGCAAGACGTATAAATTGTGATCATTAATGGGAGCAGCTGATACGTAATTTGCTCTAGCTGCTGGCTTAGGAGTAACAGATTCTTTCTTCAGCGAACATTCCTCTTCATCCTCATGAAATTTTGCTTAGCCTTCTTCAATAGCCTTATGAATATTTTAAAGTGTCTTCTACCAGCAGTATTCCTCTTATATATTATTTCCTCTAAGATCAGTTGTCAATTTATGTGCTATTCACTTGGCAAATGTCTTGCTCAGAACAATCATGCACTTGATAATTCAAGTAAGCATTTGAAGAGGCATAAGCTTTGAAAGTGTGCACAAGTATACAGTGAATAGAGATGCAGTAAAGTAAGTAATGTAAGGGAATAAAGATCTCTCCTGTGCATAGGAAAAAATGTAGATTTTTCTCAGTATCTTCTAGATTGCCTGTGTTTTAAATGTGTTATGTGCTGGAATGTAAGAACAGAACTGAAGTGTGAATTTGTAAGTTAACTAGCTACTCCCTGGTAAGTATCAATGCATGAGAATAAACAGTAAAATGTAATTTAGATATTTATCGTGTGCCACTGTCCATACGTATATTCCATTGAAGCAAACATGTATTTTTTTCTCTTCTAATAGAACTTTGTCTCAGTCAACTTTACAGTCAATTCTCATTGTCTAGCGACAGCAGCAGTCTGTAATATGTCTTATTAGACCATCTTTCATTGGAGGATCTTAGAAGTTAGTTAGGTTTTATAGCATCCCAAGAGAGACAGTTAAGAAATATATTTTTACAGAAATCTCTTCAAGCATCATGGAAATGTAACTTCTCTAAGAGAGAGTTGCAAAATATAGAAAACAAGGCACAGCAGTGGTTTCCAACAATATGAAAAGGAAAAATATGAAACAATATCCAACAATATGAAAGGGAAAAATTATATGGAGCTGAAGCTGATATAATCCATCTCATTTTTTCCAAACGAATCCTGGAGAATTGTTATACATTTCTTTAAAGGCAATAAATTACATCATGTTGTCATCAGCCTAATATTTTTAATACAGAAGCAAACTTTGCACAGTAATTTTCTTTGAAAATTAAAATGAATGAAAAGTTGGTGAAGCCACCATTTTAATTGAACTTCAACACAGCACAGTATACATTCATTGTCTGACTAACAAAGGCAGTTGTTTTATTCCTATTAGTCTCATAAGCACTTCTGTTACTATGTGTACTTTTTGTATATTTAAACCTGTTGTTAGATGTGAAAGCCCTCAATTTCAATTAATGTATAAGTGAAAAAAAGGAGCTTACATGTTTTTGCTGAAATTAACCTAGAAACAGCAGCACTAATATCTTTTTAAACAGGGTGAAAGATGGAGGGGGCTTCAAGCCCGTAGTAAGGGCATTTTTGTATTCAGTGTACTTTTAATGAAAACAATAGGTCTCAACATGTTATTAATTCTGGACTTGCCATTAATTCTCTTGGATTTTGATGGGTCAGGGCAATCCCATGCACAAATACAGGCTGGGTGGACGATGGATTGGGAGCAGCCCTGAGGAGAAGGAGTTGGGGGTGTTGGTTGATGAAAAGCTCAACATGAGCCAGAAATGTGTGCTTGCAGCCCAGAAAACCAACTGTATCCTGGTCTGTATCAAAAGAAGCGTGGCCAGCAGGTAGAGGGAGGCGATTCTGTTCCTCTACGCCACTCTGGTGAGACCCCACCTGGAGTACTGTTTCTAGCTCTGGCGCCCCCAACACAAGAAGGACATGGACCTGATGGAGCGGGTCCAGAGGAGGGCCACAAAGATGATCAGAGGGCTGGAGAACCTCTTCTATGAGGACAGGCTGAGAGATTTGGTTGGGGTTGTTCAGCCTGGAGAAGAGAAGGCTCCAGGAAGCCCTTACAGCAGCATTCCAGTATCTAAAGGGGGCCTACAAGAAAGATGGCGAGGTACTCTTTATCAGAAAATTCAGCAATGGGACGAAGGGTAATGGTTTTAAACTGAAAGAGGGTAGTTTTAGATTAGATATTAGGAAGAAATTCTTTACTGTGAGTGTGGTGAGACACTGGAACACCTGTGAGAATACCTGTCCAGAGAAGTTGGGTGCCTCATCCCTGGCAGTGTTCAAGGCCAGGCTGGATGGTTCTTTGAACAATCAGGTCTAGTGGGAGGTGTCCCAGCCCATGGCAGGGGCGTTGGAACTAGATGATCTTTAAGGTCCCTCCCAACTCTAACCATTCTATGATTCTGTGATTAATCTGCTCCCTATTGGTTTGGATTATACGTATTCATTCCTTAAAATTCAGAAATAACTGCTTAGCCCAGAAGTTTTAGTTATTAAAATTCACATTTTGTTAATATTTTCTTATTTCAGTCCATAGTATAGAATTATAGTTAAAGCATTACCACTGGCATTTTAAAACAGCTTTATGTTGTGAATTTTTTTTTAATTGGTGGTGTTTAGTCTTTATGTAAGGTGATAAATCCAGGAGACAGGCAGGTTTTGTTGTTCTGGTTCAGTGTCTGGAGAAATAGCATTAGTGTGCTCCCACTGCCAGCTCAATCCATTTATTTCCACTGTGAGTGGCAGAGAGACGTAATGCTTCAATTTATGTACTGTGTTCAGACAGCAGTCAGATAAGGGGTCCGATATAGAGGGTCTGCTCTCTAATTCTTGATTAGTCAGTAAAACCCTCAGGCTTTGATGATTTTGAGTTACTAATTTATGACAGGAATACTGCGGGAAGGCAGCTTGGTGAGATTAGAAGAAGAAAAAACATCCCTGCCACATTTTGGAGGACAAACAGGGTATGGAGCCCTGATCTTAGTAGAGTTGTTTGGAAGGAACAACAAAACTTATTTATATAGACATGATAATAACAGATGAGTTGCCAGTGGGCCTTAAGGAAGTCTGATGAAAAGCTGGCAAATCACTTGGACTGCAAAGTGGGAGGTAACTGGGAGTACAGGATAAGTAGAGGTGATAAAGGGAGAGTAATTCTTTTTGTCTGTAAGTTCTGTCATTGTTCGGAATCTGGGTTGGGTTTCTTGTCCCATCCTGGGATATAGGGTTGAAAAGATTACTTGGATTTCCTATAAGAATTACAAATTCTATCTTCCTTTTGCAGCGAGTCCCTTTCACAAGGTATTTTTGGCATTAGAGAAAATGAACTGAATTTGGGGTTTTGTTTTTTAAATTCCAATTGAAGAGAACAGGAATATCGATATTTTTCATATGATAGCCTTCTGTAAAATCTGAGGTGGCTATTTTAAGCACTATATATTTTAGGAAAACTGTCTTTCAATTCATGGTAAAATAGGATACAGTCATTTAAATGCATTGTGTGACATAGACGTTTTGCTGTTTAGTGCGTTATTTATTGAACAGCAAATAAAAGAGTAACTGAGTTTTCTGAAGGTATTGCAGAAATAAAAAATATTAAGGACATAAAAAATAAGCTACTTTTTGGTACTTCTGATTCACTAGTATTTTGGTATTTGATGATGTGCTCCCTAAGTGGACCCTTAACTTTTTCTGAGTAAACCAATGATGAAATTCTGCGTACAGGACTCAAGCTTATAGGATTCTTTTTAAGCTAATGAACTGATGCAACTTGCAAATATTTGGGGGAGTAATTTACATGTTGCATATGTCTGAGTTCACCCAAGTCCTGTAGTCCTGAAATATACATGTCATGCAGAAACTTGTCTGAATATAATTGTCATCAAAATCTGGTGCATGCAAATCACAGCTCCTCAACTGAATGTTATTTCTGTAAAGAACTACATCAAACCTTAGGTCTAAATGCATCTAATCTTTGTTTAGACCCAGATCTAAATTTTCTTGCTGAGACCAATCTGTCCTATTCTAGTGTATCCTATTCTTAGTGGATGAATCACAAATGTGAAAGAAAAATTTATTATAAGTAAATGTTAATCACATGTCTGTAATAGTACCCAGTGCTCTTGATTTTGAGCGACTGTCTTTCAATATGAATAAAATATTCAGTTTTAAAATTCTGTCCTGTGATCAAATTGCTTCTCTGACTGAGTTGTGTTTGAATAATCAATCTGTTGCATTCAGTTTTTGGAGTTATAATTCGTGGCTTTCAAAGTAATTTTTCCCCAAAAATTATGTAAATCCCTGTACAGACCTGCAATAAATGCAAATCATCTGGGATTCTGTTAGATTTATTTTTCAAATGTCATCTCTTTGTTCTTCACAGCTGAAATGAGAAATATTTTTTTCCCTAGTGTTCCAGAATAATCTGGCTTTTGTGTTCTCTAAAAGGGAACCTACTTCCACCATCTGAACATTTCCCTGGTCGTATAAACAGGAAGAGGTGCGATGCTCAGTTCAAGTTACCAAAACATGAATGAAAGAACATTTTTAGAATTGTTTTTACTATAATATAGTTCTTATAGTTGCTACATGCACACACGTATGGAAATAATAGCCAGTGAAACAGAGCAGAGGTATGACGCGTTTGCATGCAACAGATCTTTACTGTTCTCTTCCCACAACTATATTTCTTTGGGGTTTAATTTAGTGTCTTAAGCCCCTAAGCAATCTCAAGCAGCCAACAATTAAAGCTCTGTAAAAAATGTTTCCATTTCCCCTAAGTATGGAATTTCCCCTAATCTTGCATATGTTAGCTTAGTGGGTGGCTTGCTCTTGGTGTGTTTTTAGGGCTATACCTCTAAAAAACTTACTTTGTAAGTAACAAAATGACTTGTGGAAAAAAGTGGGAACAGCTTTTTTTTTATTTTCCCTATAATTGAAATCCAGAGCCCAGTTTCAGTTCAAGGAAGTGGGAACTGCGATGCCATGGTAGCTTTAAACTCATCTCCTCCTTCCCTGTTTCAAGCCTGCCTTTCCTGCCAGTCTGGCTGCCCTTCTCATTCCTGGTCCTTGTCCAACTCTTGTCTTGTTGAACAACACTTCACCCAAGTTCTTGACCAGCTTCTCTGTGCTCCTGCAGGAACTTGAGATCTGATCACTTCTGCTCCCCCCCAAGATTTTCCTTTGTTCTTTGTCCCTTGCTTTCTCATATGTACATTGCACATTAACACCAAAGTAAAATCACCATTATTTGCTTACAGAATGGGTGGCAGCCCAGCTTACTGCTCATCAGGACCAGGGCAATTACGCAAGACTCACTCACAGAAAATAGAGGCAAGTTGTCGTTTTAACTTTGCTAAAGGTTAAATGAGCGGGTATCCCAGAAAAAATTCTAGGGCCAGTTCTGCATTTAACTATGACACAAAAGACTTGGCTGTATAGGAAATGCAGCTCAAGATAGGAAATACAACTCTTTGACATTCTGTTGATGTAATGCACTCCAGAATTCTGCCAGAGCTATGAAAAGAAATACTAGGTTTCTCTTCAATTGCAGGCTATGAAAAGGAGAAGATACAGGAGAATATTATTCCAGCTGTACAGCAGAGCCTGGATTTAAATTAAACAGTGACAAGCTGCGTATATTTCTTGAATTTATGACAATTATTTAACAACGTTTGTGCTCTGGTTGGATAAATCATGGAAAGCAATGCTCTGTCACAAAGGTAGTCCATGATTAACTTTGAATAACAGCTTCTCCAAGCACCTCATGCTACTCCTAAGATAACAGAAGTAGCTACTTAGTCTCGGTTATACAATTATCAGGTTCTAATCCTTTTATAGACCATAATCTAGCTTTAGGCCTTTCCCCATCCATAGCTATGCCTCTAATTGAGTTTACTAAGGAAGTGAATTATGCAGTTGTCAGTAACAAAATTGACAGACTCATTTTTCTACTTCTCAAACAGCTAGCAATGCAAACAGCCATAATATCTGGCAGAATCTTGCTATTTGTCTGTCAGCTCGACATTTTTTCTTCATTGTCTGTCTGAAATACATTCTATCTCTAAAATAATTTACAGGTTTCTATGGCTTCCTGAAAGGTAGGAGAGTGTGTAAAGATGCTGTCAATGTGATGTTGAACAACAAAACCTGATCTAGTTATTGTATTAGCCTCCAATTTTTTTAAAAAGGAACCTTATTTACCTAAACCTGTCTATGCAGCATTTAACAGGACTTGGAGCTGCTCTTCTGTCTCAGTTCCATTCAGAGAAATGGTGTAAGCAAATCAGAGGAAGACAACTACTCCTCCCTTTCAAGCCAATGTTGAACCTGGAAATGGAGACAGAAAATACAATTTTATCATTGACTCAGGTTAAAGTAACGCAGATCCAAAAGGCAGTTCCTGGTCTCAAGGAGCTTTCAAGTGAAATAGCAAGAAGGAGCAGATGGGTACAATGGAGGGACAGCATATTAGAAGAACAATGTAGGAAGAGCTAGTATGGTTTAGACACGGCTCTGAATCAAGGGAAGTGCTTGGTTAATTGTGTCATTGATACAGAGGATGGTGATATGTTAACAGCAATGCTAATGGGTAAAGAGTCTTGCCATGCCCTTTTCTTGCCTTGCAAAGAGGAGAATTGAGGTAACTCAAGCTAACAGTGATTGCCACGTTTACTCTGCTTCTGGATGGACGGAGCGCTGCAGCCCACTGAGAGGCTGTCCGAGAAGTGGGTGGGGAGTGGGGGTAATTTTTTAAAAAAAGGTGAAAGTCAGACATGATATAAGTCATCTTTCAGATCCAGATACCCCAATGCATCGTGAATGGCACAGCCCAGAACTGATGAAGAAAACCTTTAGGTAATGGTTCAGAAGGTGACAGACTAAGAGCGAGCCACGGTGTGACAGACAGAATGAGAAGAAGAAGAGGTGATCCTCTTTCCATTTCTCTGAACAAGGCTGTAGTCCTACTTCACTGTCACTATGAAAGACACTGTTCTTCTTCAGGGTGGAAAGATCTTTTAATTTACCAGTATTACCATTTCAGATTGGAACTACTAGGGTTAAATCACTTGTGTGCCTCAGATGAAAGTTTACAAATAAAGCCCAGTGGATGCAGAAGCAGGCATACATTTCCTAGAAAATATGTATATAATAAAAAGCAAGCAATCTCTGATGATTTCAAACTCTTGAGTGCTTGCTGTTGCTCCCTCATATTCCAGTAAAGCTGAGGGAGGCAGATGAGAAGTACTTGTAAATTGCTGTATATCACTGATGCTGAGATGATAACATTGTGTCTGAATGGAGGAACAGCTCAGATTTTAGTACCAGCAGATTTGACACAGAGCATTTTATCCATTCAGGCTAAATAAAGTGTTTGACCCTCATGCTCACAAAAAAGAAAGTCTTCCTCTGTGTGAAAGCTTACTTATTGTGGTACAGGTCCAAATTCTGCTCTGTTCAGCAAAAATCGTGTTTCAGTCTGCATTAACCTCCACCAGGTGTTTTTTATTTTTTCCTTGCATTGCAAAAGTGTAAAAACAATGTGAATTTCGATACTTACTTCATTGCTTTCCTGAATGGCACCATAATGCCATTAAATAAAGCTTTTTTCATTAGTGATTTAGCTTCTCTGAGATTAGTTTCACAGTGTTTCATAATTGACTTAAAAAGCATTTCCACAGAGTTATGGTATAACACAAAATCTTCTGTTCATCTAATCTCATGATCATTTGCAAGTATGACTGGCTCTCCTTGCCAGAACAATAATAACCTTTGTTTCTCAAGACCTTTAGTGTCTAAGACAAGAAAACTCAGCTTCTGAAAAGTTTTAGAAACATCTTTTTTCCTTACAAACTTTTAGAAACCACACAGCAAAAAGGGCTTGTGGTTTTATATACTCTGTGTGTGTCTTCTGAGTGGCAGAGACAGTTTATCTGACTAACCATATGGATGGTAATTAATCACACCGATATTTTCATTGTAATGTCACCTGATTTCCCTTTTTAATTCCAAGTGGCTTTCCTGGGCAAGATAATTTTACAAATACAAAAATCCCAGAAATTACAAAGCATAACTGCTCCTAACACTGAGCTTTTCCAAATCTGCTTATTTCTATGATTGTAATTAATAATAATAGTGATATAGTGCCCTTGTCATTGAAGTACATTATTTCATAAATAAAGCTTAGCATATCTAAAAATATTTCTTCAAGTTCAGTACATGAAAGTACTGCTTCTAATGAGTCAGAGAATAACTAACAAACTATTGCAGTTCATTTTACTTGAACAATGCCTCAGCTCAGAATTAGCATACATTTCTTTTAGACAGCTAAATGAGCTTACCTCAATATAATTAAAATCAGAATTTAGTCACACAAAAAAACATGAAAAAGTAAAATTTTGTTACCTAGGGCATTACTTGTTTTTATTTCATGCTGCTGAACTATACAGGCATCCAAGAGCACCCAAGCGTGATCATTAAGCACATAAGTAATACTGAATATCATTGACTTGAGAGAATCAGAGAGAAATGTGACCTTCAGAGATACAGAAAAATTGCATAGACCGGTGGTTTGTACAAGATATTTTTGTGCTGCAGAACCCCAGAAAACTGCAAATCTAGATATGTTTTTATTATGTAACAATCAACATTAAAAATTTCATTATCAGAGCTAATAGCTTTGTGTTGGATAAGACATGATCAGAATATGCTGTTTTTATTGTCTTTATTAATGTCATCTTTCAATTTGCTGATAATACTAAACCATTTTTTTATTAGGCAATTAGGCAAATTTGACTTGGAAGATACACATATGCTCTGATACATATGACAATGTTGAAGGTGCTTTTTCCTCCTTAAGTTTAAAATGTGTTTTTCCCCGGTAAATTCCCTGTGGTATATACATTTTTATTTAAAACATGTAGCTGCTTTCCTTCTCTGAGGCAAAATTGCTTTTTATTTTAATTTCCTTTTGAATAAAACTTGAATCTACATCTGCTAGAGGCACAAGAAGCTCTAAAGTGGGATCACTGGTGGAAAATTCTTTTGGAATGACTTTTTTTCCAGAATAAAATTAAAGTTTGGAGACTTTATATAAGAGAAGAGGCACCCTACTGCAGCACATCTTCCTCTTGTTGCTTTGTGCAAGCATATCAAAGTGATACTCCTTTAACTTTGTTTTCTGTGTATATAAACTTTCAAGACACACCAAAAGTCAACATAATTTTTTAACTCAATTTTCCAGTGATAACAAGTACTGCATCATTCTTATTTTGGTATGTGTAGTATCTGATGTTATTCACCAGCAGATGAACCTCAGACTTTTGTCAGTTAGAGAAAAATACAGATAGCTCAAATCTTTCCTCCTTGAGCAGAAAGCACTGGGAAAGCCAGCTGTTCTCCTCAGCCCTTCGCAAAAGATGTCCAGAGAGGTTCAATTGTTTTCCTTTCTCTAATTTACCTGTGTGAAGCTATTGTTCAAATGATGCTCTTTACAGAGCAGCAATGCAGGGACAACAACAAAGCATGAGGAAAGAGTCTCACCTTAAAATACCATTGGCAAACTGAAATTTATTAGAACCCCATTGAAGAATATGACTGAATTTGAACAGAAAAAGAGAACTGGTGGTAGAAAATTAGCATAAACACAGTCAAGTCATTATACCAGAGGTATGTGGCCTCTGTTCACATAGAAATCTGCTGTCTGAAGATCTTTTTTGCTGCACCTAAAGATCCACAGCCGCGGCTGTTAAAATGTCACCTTCTTTCTGCAGAGCACCAGAAGATTGTCCTTTCTTATCAGACTCTAATTTGGCAACAGCAATGCACACACACGACTTCTAGGCTTGATTATTGCAATTCATTATAGCTAGGAATGAAGCCATTTGCCCTGAGACAGCCCCAGTTATATCAACCCACTCAGTCAGCAGCCAGAGCTGCCAGCTCCCTGCTCTCAGCTTTCTGCCCTGTTCTCTGCCCTGGCTCCCTGCAGAATGCTTGATCCCATTCCAGGGTCTGATCTTTCCCCATGGGCGTGGGCTGCCTAATCACAAACCGTCACCAGAGCTGACACTGGCTGCGCCTGTGTTGGCACCAGCTGCTGAGCATTGGATGCGCCTGGAGGTTGAGTTGACCGCTCCCTTACAGACGGGCTCTCGCCACCTATTTTCTAAGCCAGCTCCTGCCTTCTTTGCTGCTCAAACCGCCCACTGAAAGGAGGATGTTTTGCATGCACTCAAAATAAGCAGGATCCCAATCTCTTTCTTCTTCTGAAAAATATTTAGTTAATTAAGATGCTGAAGTAGAACTGAGGCGTTTAGAGTTATTATCTAAATTATTATTGTATGTCAATGTTTTTATCTGAAAATAATATCTTAAGTTATTGGGGTTCATAAAAGACTGTGCAAGTGCTGCCTGCCACTGTTATTATACAAACACAGATTCTGTGATCAGAGACTTGTGAGATCAAACTCACACAGGATGGACCAAAAGTCTCCGACAACAGTTATTGGCAGATGTCTAAACTAAGAGCAGTAAAACTGGGTAAGCATAAAGGGACAACTTCCTTGCTATTCCTTCCCAATTTCCTACAGTCTTTCCCTTAGGAACTTCCTGAAGCGATCCCCCATGTTTTTGTGTTTAATAGACTTTTGGTATATTATACATAAATTATATATATTATGTAGAAAATTGTTATGAACAAATAGTCATTCTCCTTCCCAAAGACGTGACAAGAATAGGCATACGCACAAGACTACATTGGTATTGTAAAAACAAAAATTGAAGGGTCATCTGGTGCACAGCAAGCCAAACAGAGATCAAAACTTCAATTTGTTTTCTTCAGTCTGCAGTCTGTATATGTTAGCTATCTTAAGGAATGGGAGGTCTCTGACAATTTGCAAATTCTCTCCTAAGAAGGAACAGCGGCAAGTATATTGATCCTAGTTACACACACAGTTCAGCCACGCTGAAGCCAGAGCAAACCAATATAAGCATTGCTTACAGACACAGCAAACCCCACTGTGTTAGTAATTAACGAAGAATTTCAGTCACAATTTTATCACTGATCTTTATATTCCCCATATACAGATATCCTCTCTTTATATATTGCTGAAAACAGGAATGTAGCATGGTTGTATTAGGTCACACCAAAGGTGGTTTCCGTCTCTGATATCAAAGACTGTAGGAATAGGCAGAGTGTATGTATATGTACAACTAGTATTTCCCAGCCTGCAAACATTTGCAATCCTGGGACATTTCGAGATCAGCATAGTTTTGGCAAATGTTTTCCACTTCTAGAGTTCTCTTTTTTGAGATGCAAGCACCAGAAGATTATCTCCATCTACCTTGCCTTTCTGACTGTTACTGAGTACTAAGTTGACTTTTTCATGCAACTGTTGTTAACACCAGGATTTCTGAGTCATAGTGTTCAGCTTAGAACTCATCATTTCATGCATGATTGCTGTGCATCATTTATTTAATTTATTTATATTCAGTTTCACCTGCCATTTTATTTGCCTAGTTACTTATTTTTGTAAGGTTCTTTTGCAATTCTGGCTATGTTTTTGCAAATTATGACTCTCAGAATAAATAGGAAATATTGTATGGACACTGAAAATGAAAAAAGAGTTTATTTGCATTTTGGGAAATAAATTGAGATCAGGTAAGAGCACAAAAAAGAAATCAATAGATTTTGACTGATTTATTCTAAAACAGAGAACACAGTTTATGCAACATTACAAGAGGAATAATGTGATTTATGTTTGGATCAGCCTCATTTTAAGTGGTAGCACAAATAGTTAAGTAAGAATCTGGTAAGAAAGACCATATCCTGATCATGTTATAGGAAGAAGTACTGAAAATCTGATGAATGTCCTGTCCCATTTTACCCACTCCACAGCCATTGGGCTTTAGATGGTTTATCTTCAAACCTTTGGAGATTCTGCTATTACTAATTTTCCTACCGGTTATAGAGTAAATAAGCTTTAATATTTTAAACCCAACCTTTTAATATCTTAAATAATTGTAGAAAACAAGTAAAGGACAAACCATAGGATCTTTTTTAAAAGATATTATTGAATTTTAGCAGGTAGTACACTGTAAATAACTCCTTGCAAATGTGGCCATTAAAGGCAACTCCCCATCACAAAGCTTGGACAAACACAATTCTAGTAATATTACTTGCTTTTCACAGTGCAACTGGCATATCTCAGAGCAAGGATTTTGAATCAGTGATGAAGTAGAAATGTTACTGTGACACCAGCCTCCTCAGATACCTAAATATAACTACAGACACTCAAGTGAAATGTGAGTTATGTTTCTCCTTTGATTGGACAAGTACATGGACAAGTACACGAGGAGGTTAAAGGTCTCTTCTGCTGTTTGGCCCAATTTCAGTGATTGCTGGGACAGCTCTAGTTCAGCCTCCTGGCAAAGACTTGCACAGATTACTCCCAAATATCCTGTATTGAGGCTGTAATAACCAAAGGCTGGGCTAGGCTAGGCTAGGTTTGAGCTTGAAGGGTAAGACCGCAGCCATGGAAAAACAGCTCTTTCATCATGGTCTTCCTCAGTGGCTGACATGGAAGGGAAAAGGGTGCGGGATGTTGACTGCAGTAACAATGGTCACTTAAAAGGAAAGATGAAAAATGCTAAGTATGACTGTAAAGTAGCTAGAGAAAAATCAAAGTGTGTTTTAAAACGTTAAAACATGCATACTTACATGGTAGGTTGGATTTCCTGCTGAATGCTTTGTAGAGATACTTGACCACAAGATTTCTTGGATCATCATAATATCTGGTGTAATTTATTAGATTGCTAGCTATGTTGTTAGTGATAGAAGCAGGATCGAATCTGGAAGCAGTGTTCCTTTAAATCCATATTAGAAATCAATATCCAGAAGGCTTTTCAAGGCTAGAATATGATGTGGTTGTAAAGCAAACAAAGGAGCAGCAGCATGAATGACAGCTTTACTAAAACATTAGGCTTCACCTAAGGCCAAAATCATGTGTAAGTGGAATAAAATTGCCAGTAATGATCTTGGTCATTAATGTTTAATTATGCATTTCATTATGTAAAGTTCTTATTGTAAAGGAGTTCATTAGTAACAATTAGAGTGTCTCTCTTCTAATTTATATGCACCTGTTCTTAATTACCACAGTATTGAAATCAATACTGAAAAATGCTTAAGTACTTTACATTCTACATAGCGTGCTGTACACAACTAGGATTACACCTTCAGTGAGCTCTGCTGACATTGGATATACCTCCTGCTGTTCAGCACCATACAGTTATTAGCTGAAGATCAATTTAACTTAGCATCTGCTAAAATATGTTCTTCTTTGTTCTAAAATGAGGTCAAATCATATCTTCGTATAAAATAAAAGTTTCTCAGTGAAGGCAGAAGTTATCTGAATGAGTATTAAAATGATATTTATAAGCCATTTTAAAATAATCTTTTTTCTGTTTTCTATCATTTTTAACTTCTCCATTCTAGAGTCTCTGACACTATTATATACCAGTGCTATATATAGTATACATAATATAACTGTTAAGTCAACTTTCATGGCATTCATTGCCATATGATGTCCTGACAGAAATAGTTGCTAGGGATAGTAACTGTGTGCCAACAGCAAGAAAACTAGCCTCAGACGTTTCATGTGAGACTACAGACTGAAAGTCCATTATCAATTCACTGCTCACACATACCAGTTGGACTCTAAAAACAATTCTCATTCTTTTTAATTATCATATGTAGCCAGACATTCTATATAGAAAGCCCAGTTTCTACAGTATTTAACTTTAAATGGATAATAGTGCTTTCTCATGTAATTAATGAAAATCTTTCTTGATATGTATCGGTGATTATGTTTAACAAGCAACCCTTCAACAAGTAAGCAATCCTTAAAATAGTAACCCTTTTAACTTCAGCAAAGCATCAGTGAGGTTTATAGAGCCGTGCCCTAAAATTAGTCGGACCCAGCAACAAACACAGGATTAGAATTAGAACCCTCCCGAGTTCTCTTTTTCCTCTAGCATTTTGGTTTTGAAACCATATAGCCCACTGAGATTTCAAACACGTTGCTACTTAAAGCCATTAAAGTTAAGAAATGGTTTGTGGTAAATTGAACCTCAAGCATACCGGGCACCTGTAGGAAGCCAGGCGTGGCTTTGTAGATTGTATCTGATTCCTCAACTGTCAGGCAGATATGAGGCATGCTCCAGGCAAAATGTGGCTTAAGGTGTCCTTCCAGGTACCAGACCTGTTCAGGTTTAGTTTTAGGCGTACTTGAGTCAGACAAACCACACTACCTTTCTCTTTCTCTCTTCCCTGGCCATCCTGCCACTTAAGCTACAGCAGCATTAGAGCAATGGCTCTATGTGATGAATGGTCTTCAAATCACTTCAATCTCCAGTCTGATCCGTGTGGTAGCTCATGTTCTAAGTGAAAGGATTTTGACGTATGCTCTCTTGCACCTGCCCCAGAATTCACAGTATGCTCTTCCCCTGTAAGAGCTAAAACATAGAAAGTGAGGTAATATCATACCACCGATATGTTAGCAGGAAATACTAGCGATAGTCCACGCAGCCTTTTTAGCACTAAAAAGAAAACTGACCCACGATACACTAATACACAGAAATAACAGAATCAACATATTTTTCATAGGAAACAAAATGAAAGTTCATTTGCAGATATGACTTAAATGTATGCTATGACCATAATAAACTATAGCATCTTTTTTATATGAGACTGGAGTTCTCAGACATACTGTCTTACACAAATTAGTTTTTCAGTGCATACTGTACCAGATGTACTAAAAATGTGCTGGTATCTCAAGACAATTCCACAAATTTTGCCTGTGAGATTCACTAGAAGGTGAAAGAAGATTAAAACTGTCTTCATAATGTGAGTCTAGCAGGAGGAACCTTCAAAGAAAAAGTGGCTGATGTAGCAAATACACAAAAAAGCGTAAGAACAAAGCGATACCCTCAATTGTGGGGCATTTAGGATTTGGATCTGAATACTTCAGTTCAGACTCAAGTAAACACTAACAAACCAAATTAGCACTGGAAAACAAGAGCTAGGGCTTGCTTCTAGTGCAAATTAAAGGCTGTTCTTTAGGGGTTTTTTCTGAAATATGATTTATAGATGCCACATCTGCAAGCCATATCTTAATTGCATTGCTCTGATGGTCTGGCTTTAACGTACATTTTTAAACATGAAGCTGACAGCCCAATAGCATTCATTTAAAACATTTATGTAAATTATTGTTTTACATCCATTTATTTAATTTTTTTAATTTAAAATAGCCATTCAAATGAACAGTCCTGAAAGATCACTTTGTTCAGAATGACAATATCAACACTGCAAAAATGTCTGCAATGTAATTATCTTGTCAATGTATTTTAAATTATGCAGATAATTACAGTTTATCTTCAGAGAAAAATACTCTAAACAAAAATAACTGTCAGATGTAATCACAGAATCTACTTAATTCTCTTGCTCAAATATGGCAAATGTTGTTTTACGGCTTGGCTTGGTGCTTTTGGAAGACTAAGGAAGAGAAGCAAGTAACATCCTTTCACTGGACAAGCATTCCTGCTTTTATCCTCCAGTTTACTTGAGACTGGTTTTCTGTTTCTGGGCCATTCCCATTACTAGTTATATTGATCTGTGTAGTAATTATTTGACATACACAAATTATGTATCCATCTCCCTTCCTCGTTTTATAGAATCCCAGCTTTGTGATGCAGTACAAGGCTTTTGTCTGGTTTGGGATCAATCACTGCGACACTGCTGCTGTAAAGCAACTGGAATTGTTCATTAATCTTCCAGTCCAATAGTTGTATCTTTGATGAAGTAAAATTCATTTCCTTATCTGAGCTTGTGAAGAACTGCAATGTGCACTTTTCTTGATTCATAGCTCAGGATAGGCAGTAATGGGGAAACTTTGAAAGCAGTAACTTTTAGGATGCCAGAAATGGCAGTTTTAGGTGCAAAAGTCTGATACTTACTCAAGGGTGGACTGCATATTGCACAGTAACTAGGTAGCACTTTGAAAATAGGAGAGTAGTTTTACTTCTGTGATGACAGAAAGTCTCTTCACTCATAAATGGATATTTAAATTTGGGGAAATTAGATCCTTGGGAAGCTTTAGCTTTTTCACAGGTGTGGTTTATCTATTCTCTGCTGAAGAGCTTCATGACAGTTTATATAGTGCAACAGTAGTACAACAGTTGCAGGAGGGATAAACTTATTCCACTGTGTTTGAATCAGCTGGGGAAATTAGAAGAAACTTCTAGTTGAACTACCAAGTAATTTTCAGCTTCTTTTTCAAGGACCAGCAGACCCAAGAACAGAGAGCATTTCCATCAGAATCTTACCTATTTTCTGTCCAGGTGGCAGCAAAAAGCATTGGAAATCTGATTAATATCCTGTGGTGTTTTTTACCAGCTCCACCTTTCAAATACTTCTCCAAACCTCTTAACATTCTTCTGTTAGTAATATTAATACATGTGATAGCTGTGCCTAATATCTCTTTGGGCCACTACAAAAAGGAGTCAGATTTGGTTGTCCTCTTTGATTTAACTGAAGTTCTGTGATAGTCTTCTACCTAGAAACTAACATTTGAGGGGCTCTATTGTTTCCCATTCCTTTCCAATGTAGTCTGGGAATGTGTACAATACTTGCATAGTCGCCAACACAAATTCTTGAATCAAAACCTGAAAAAAAGGGTCTGTATTATTTTGAATTTAGTCTAGATTTCAACCTTTTATCCACCATCTACCTCATCTTCTTTGCAGTAAAAATGCAAGTTATTTAAGCCTAGAGTATAATTAGTGTTCCAGATCTAGAACCCAGTTCCACATGGCTGCTCTTTGACTAAGTTTTTATTTCGTTCATTTTCTTTCTACTGAGAAGACACTTAAAGAACTACATTAAGGTTCTGTGAACAGAAAAGAAACAGAGATAAATCAGCTAGGTATGCCACTATTATTCCCTGGTCTGCAAAAATAATTGCCTTGATAGCCATTTTTCTTGCTGTTTGCTACTACTTTCAGAAGTGTCTGCATTAATGAGGCTGTGCATCTAGATATTACTATAGCAAAGCATAAGCTCTGCTAAAGTTTAAGAGTCACTGTCTGTGCAAAGATCATCATCTCTATAGGTTCTACCCACATGGTTAGCCAGAAGAAGCAAAAAAGAGTGTATTTGAATCCATATTGCATCAATAGACATAGCAGGGAATTTGTACCACTAAATACAAAATATTATATGCACGAAAGGGCAAAATTGTAACACAGACCTTTGATGGTTCTAGATTCTATTCCTCACTCATGTTACATAGTCTTTTATCCCATATAAACACTTGTGACTACAGAAAATTAAACGTTTTACAGAGGTGTTACCCACCAGATGATGGTGTCACTGTTTATGTTTCCAGCAGCTGGAATCAATATCTGAAATATAAGTCAGACACTGGAAAAATAAAAACTTTGAAAGCGTGTTTTACCACAGCTTGGAATCACAGAGCTGGAATCTCTGATCCATGGACACTTGCAATTTGGGGGTCCTGATATCATGGTTCTTCTGTAATTTCTTGTAGCATCAGCAGGACTTAGCTAAGCATGCAAGGAAGAGTCTTGAAATAAATACCCTTTGTGTTCAACACAGCCAGAGTATGAAGGTCACCTTAGGAAAAAGGAAATCAATATACGCCAAGAACAAACAGCCAACACAAATTATAACATACTATTATCCCAACCTCAAAAAATCATGCTTTCATCATCACTTCTGCAGGGATGAGCGAGATGGGTGCTTTTGGAAGTACTTTTGAACAAAAGAACAGATCAGTTGGAGAATATAACTTCTTTACTTCCCATTTGCTTTGTCAGCTTAATGGAATCAAGATAGAATGAGGTATTAAGTATTATTACTATCGGGCTAAAGTGGAAGGCCTTTATTCTACAAATGCCAGCATTAAAAGTGAAGGGAAATCCAACTACCAGTGCAAGGTATGCATCCTGCATAAGAGAAGAAAACCAATGAACTATGGCAGTTGTCTGAAAACCTTATTAGTTCAATGAATCACATTTATATAGACACTAATAATTATAATATAAATAAGGCAGTCAGAATAATGTAAAATAGCCCATCATATAATACTCAGTATGTCAATGTTATTAGCCTAGTGTTACAATTACTAAAGTTTAATAGAGAAATATAAGGCACACACAGAAAGTAATTGAGATAAAAGAGCACAGTAAATTGGTATAGTACTGCAGAGAGTGATGAGCCACAGTTATTAATTTCAACAATTACAAACTTACAGAGCAAGTTCTGCTTCTCTTACCCCAATGAATGATTGTGTTAAAGCAAATAATCCACACTCCTAATATAATTCCCCTACTTCATAAATCCAGAAGGTTTGTTAAACATCCAACCTGGATTTTCTACAATGCTGTGCTGCTTGTGTTTGAGCGTTTCTTCTGCAGAATTAATTGCAGATGGGGAAATTCCTTGAAGTGCTGTAGAAAGTCTCTGCACTTTGAACTGTCTGTCCTGAATGTAGCAGACATACCATCATGCCTGCTCAAAGCTAAGGACATTCATGGACCTCAAATGAAAAAAAACAATTCTTTTTTGTGTCTCCCTTACACTAAAAATACCTCTCCTTTACTATCCCTGGAGTTATTTCATGTCCTCCCTCCCTTTTGAGTGGCTTCTGTGGAGGCAGGTAAAGAAAATTGACTGGCTGTCAAGACAGCATTAGGAAAGAAGGAAAAAAAAGAAAAAGAAAAAGGAGAAAATAATCCAGTAAGATACCTTTGCTTCTACATTTCAATGTGAAAAAGCAGAACAGAGGTTTTGCATAACGAAAATAATCACTGTTATAAGGAACAAGTCAAATCCAGAGAAATCACAGAATCACAGAATGTTAAGGGTTAGAAGAGACCTCTAGAGATCACCTGGTCCAACCCCCCTGCCAGAGCAGGTCCATCTACAGCAGGTTGCACAGGATGGCGTCCAGGCAGGTTTGGAATGTCTTCAGTGTCGGAGACTCCACCATCTCTCTGGGCAGCCTGTTCCAGTGCTCTGCCACCCTCAAAGTAATGAAGTTCCTCCTCATGTTCAGGTGGAACTTCCTATGTTCAAGTTTGTACCCATTGCCTCTTGTCCTATCACTGGGCACCACTGAAAAAAGACTGGCCCCCTCCTCCTGACACCCTCCCTTTAAGTATTTGTAGACATTGATGAGATCCCGCCTCAGCCTTCTCTTCTCTAGACCAAAAATACCCAACTCCCTCAGCCTTTCCTCATAAGAAAAATGTCCCAGCCCCCTAATCATCTTTGTAGCCCTTTGCTGTACACTCTCTAGCAGTTCCCTGTCCTACTTAAACTGGGGAGCCCAGAAATGGACACAGTACTCCAGGTGCGGCCTCACCACGGCAGAGTAGAGTGGGAAGATGACCTCCCTTGACCTGCTTGCTACACTCCTCTTGATGCACCCCAGGATGCCGTTGGCCTTCTTGGCCACAAGGGCACATTGCTGCCTCATGGTCATCCTGTCATCCACCAGGACCCCCAGGTCCCTCTCTGCAGAGCTGCTTTCCAGCAGGTCAGCACCTAACCAGTACTGGTGCATGGGGTTATTCCTCCCCAGCCGCAGGACCCTACACTTGCCTTTGTTGAACTTCATTAGGTTTCTTCCTGCCCAACTCTCCAGCCTGTCCAGGTCACGCTGAATGGCAACACAGCCTTCCGGCGTGTCAGCCACCCCTCCCAGTTTGGTGGCATCTGTAAACTTGCTGACAGGGCACTCTAGCCCTTCATCCGGGTCACTGAAGAATATATTGAAAAGGATGGGACCCAGTACCGACCCCTGGGGAACACCACTAGACACAGGCCTCCAACTAGACTCTGTGCCACTGATCACAACCCTCTGAGCTCTACCTGCCAGCCAGTTTTCAATCCACTCCACTGTCCATTCATGTAACCCACACTTCCTAAGCTTGCTGATGAGGATACTGTGGGAGACGGTGTCGAAAGCCTTGCTGAAGTCAAGGGAGACAACATCCACTGCCTTCCCCTCATCTATCCATCCAGTCATGCCATCGTAGAAGGCTATCGTATTAGTCAGACATGACTTCCCCTTGGTGAATCCATGTTAACTACTTCTGATAACCTTCTTTTCCTCCAGATGATTGGAGATGATGCCCAGAAAGAGCTGTTCCATCATCTTTCCAGGGATGGAGGCGAGGCTGACTGGCCTGTAGCTTCCTGGATCCTCCTTCTTGCCCTTTTTGAAGACTGGAGTGACATTAGCTTTCCTCCAGTCCCCAGGGACCTCGCCTGTTCTCCAGGATCTTTCAAAGATGATGGCGAGCGGACCAGCAATGACTTCTGCCAGCTCCCTCAGCACTCACGGATGCATCCCATCAGGACCCATGGACTTGTGGATATCCAGTATACTTAACAGGTCTCTGACTTGATCCTCCCCAACCAAAGGAGAGTCTTCTGTGCTCCAGACTTTTCCTGTTACCTGTAGAGTTTGGGGCTCCTGAGGGCTGGCCTGAGCAGTGAAGACTGAAGCAAAGAAGACATTCAGTAACTCTGCCTTCTCTGCATCATCTGTCACCTGCATGGCACCTGTCTCATTCAACAGCCCACATTCTCTCTAGTTTTTCTTTTGCCTCTAATGTACTTGAAGAACCCCTTCCTGTTGACTTTGACATCCCTTGCCAGAGTTAATTCCAAGGAGGCCTTGGCTTTCCTTGTTTCAACCCTGCATATTCTGACATCATTCTTATAGTCTTCCCAAGGGGCCAGTCCCTTCTTCCACATACTGTAAACTTCCTTCTTCCACTTGAGCTTTTTCAGGAGCTCCCTGCTCAACCATGCTGGTCTCCTGCTTCTTCTGCCCATTTCTTGCTCTTAGGGATGCACCGATCCTGAGCTTGGAAGAAGTGATACTTGAAAATCAGCCAGCTCTCTTGAGCCCCACTACACTCTAGAGCCTTAACCCATGGGATTTCTCCAAGAAGTTTCTTGAAGAGATCGAAGTTAGCCCTTCTAAATTCCAAGATTGCAATCCAACTTGTCGTTTTATCCCTACAATACACCTAATCCTGAACTCTTATCTTCTCGTGGTCACTGCAGCCAAGGCTGCCACCAACCTTAATATCCTCCACCAATCCCTCTTTGTTTGTCTGCATTAGGTCCAGTAGTGCACCTCTCCTAGTTGGCACTTCCACCTCTTGAGTCAAGAAGTTACCATCAATGCACTGGAGGAACCTTCTGGACTGTATGTGCCTGGCTGTGTAGCCTTCCCAGCAGATATCAGGTGGTTGAAGTCCCCCATAAGGACCAATGCCTGTGACTGTGAGGCAACTCTCAGCTGCCTGTAGAAGCCTCATCCACTTCCACATACTGATCAGGTGGCCTGTAGTAGACCTCCACAATGGCATCTCTCCTATTAGCCTGGCCCTTAATCCTAACCCACAA
>VZSF01007686.1:0-30758 GCA_013398295.1 Chionis minor | reverse complement strand
TGTGGTCTCCCCAGGGCAGAGCAAAGTGGGAGGATGTTCTCCCTCTGCCTGCTGGCCACACTCCTCTTGATGGACTCCAGGATGCCATTGGCCTTCTTGGCCACCAGGGCACATTGCTGGCTCAAAGAAGCTTCAGTGATGTCATTTCTGCTCTCCTTGATAATGTTTGGAAAGCCCTTCGGTGTTTGCGGACTGTCAGTGTCCAGATGCAGGCAAAGAGGTTGAAGAAAGGGAAAGAGCATGGTTTTCTTAGATGTTTGTAGATGGTCTTAATCTTTCTTAGATGGTCAGACTTGCCTTGGAAGCGGAGTAATCCAAGACTTGTGGGTTCAGTTTCTTTGTGCTAATTGCAGCAGACTTGGGTGACTTAAATCTAATGAATTTACCTGGGTAGAATANGGAGGAGGGAAGACATACACCTTTGGTAGCTGCTCTTCCCATCTGCTTTGTACTGAGTTTTCTTGCTTGAGATATGAGATGGATCATCCTTCACTATCTTTGATTACCAGTAAAGCTCCTATATTTTTCTAGAGATGAATTTTTTGTCTGATCCATGATAGGAGGCTTCTGCCTTTTTTTGGCTGACAATAAAATACTATCAAAATAATCTAAGATGTAGCTTATCATCTCTTTACTTTCTGCCCTTGAATCGCTGTTGAGTGATTCCGAAAAAAGCTTTAATGACAAACCTCTTGCTGTCTTCCTCTTAGCTAGATCCTGGTTGCAACGTTGTTGACATACTTCACATGTATTTCTTCAGGCAATCGTCTTTTTAAAGCTACTGGTACGTTTTTTCAAACTTACTTCTATCTTTACTCAAATTTCCTACACTTAAAACCCCCTCTTCTTCTAGGTACTCCTGTTACTAGATCGTGGAAGCAGGATCCCTTTCCTCATGAGTAGGACATCTCCCCAGATGCTTTTAAGACTGACTTCTTTCACTTAATTCCAATAATGATTTCATTTGTTCAGTTTTTAAATGTATTGAATCAGAAATTTGTTCAACAGTTAGAGTACTATCATAAATCAGTATTAATGTGCTAATTAGTTAGGTGAGTCTTTGTGTCCTAACAGTTTACTTTTCCGAGCAGGTAAGAGCTTTGGTTCTACTAACATAATCCTGGTAAAATTTCAAGTGGAGAAAGCAATTAGGTTGACTTCTGTACATTGGCCACTCTACAGAGACCAAAAAAGTTAATTGTTGGAATGTGCTCTTCAGTTAATATTTTGAAAGAATTCAGTTCATTCCTGCCTGCTCAGCCATTGCTTGATAAGGAAGCCATCAGGTCGGCTCCTGTCATATTTTGTTTTTTCAGCTGCAAATAAGAACAGCTCTGGATCAGCCTCCAGTCGTGATTTATTTTCTCAGCTTGGGGGTTTGGGTAATGTTACTGGCTTTTTATTGTGGATGCTTGGAGTGATGGTCGATCTTGGAAAACCGTTTTACAAATGTGTATCCCATGAAGTGGAATGATGGTTGCAAGGGGAGAAGAGTGCTGAGGGTACTAAAAGTAGCAGAAGGTGCTACATTTAGCTACTACATTTAGCAGAAAAAGCAGATACTTTGTAAGGGCTGAATTAGAAACTCTATCCTCATCCTGTACAAGTCAGAGGGAGAAAATTCTAAACAGAAACTGACAACTTGTTGACCTTTGTCTTTTTCAGTTTTGTTTCATCTGTATCTTATTCTGAAATCTCGCTGAAAAAAAAATTCAATTATCTACATTATACAATATACTTTGCAGTTCATTGTATCATACAGGCATAAGTCTGGCGTGTTATAGTTAACTTTGGAAGCAATAAGCCATTCCAGCTCCATCTGCAAAATGTGTTGGTTTGGTTTTTGTTTTTCTGATGTGGTTGTATTACTTCATTTTTCTCAAGTTTTAGTTCCTATTGTCTAAATACCTTGGATCACATTTGATTAAGAAGAACTGAAGCTGAAAGTGAAAAACGATGAGCTACTCCTGTGGAATTGATATAGTTGAATTTAATTTTAAATGTGAATTTGAGCATCTAGTTAAAAGTTCCTCTCTAACATGGCTCCTTATAAATGGCACCCAGGAATGTTACATGTAAACACTTCTTCAGTTTATATAGACACGTCAGGCAGAGGACTTGCGGGAACTTCTCTGGGAAGTCTTTATTAAGACAGTTTGTGCATCAAATCAGCCGTATGTCCTGTTTTGCACAGCTATGAAAGATTTCTTCTGCTTGCGGGAGGCAGTCTGGAGATCAGTGATGTTACGGAAGAGGACGTTGGGACATATACCTGCATAGCGGATAACGGAAATGAGACGATTGAAGCTCAAGCAGAACTTACAGTTCAAGGTAGGTCAAATATTTAATTTTCAGAGAAAACAGATCTCCGGATGACTTTTCGTAAGGGTTGTGTGATCAGTTAAAGACCCTGTTGGGTTTGACCTGTATTAAAAAAAACCCCAAAACCTACAAAAACAAAAAACCCACCAAACCAAAGACAACAACAAAAAACCTCCACCAACCCAAAACCTAAACGTCCAAACACCCCCTTCAATTCTGTTATATTATGTAATCTGTTACTCTGATTTCTCACTCAAAGTGCTTATAATTTCATAAATATTCAAATGGTAAATTTGTTTATATAATGCATCTTGAGTGTGGTTAAAAGCTGCTCTTTATGCTCATATAATATGTGTGGTCAATGTCATATGCTTTCCTAAAGGATGACAGAGGTCACAGTGTGGCTAATCACATCTGAAAATGGACCTATAGCACTACTACTTAGGTCTTCCTTGAAAAGGACATATATAAAATATTTTTCGTAATGCTTGTTTTCAAGGAGCTTGACAGAAGATAAAAGCTGAGATATTTATTTAATATCCTGATTTACTGCATGTAGAACTGTCTTGCTTAGTCTTGAAAGCTATTTTTGCTAGAAACAGCACTGAAATGTTGATAACCTTGATTTAAAAACATATTACTTGCGTAACCTGTGCAAATAAAGTAGACTTGCTAAGGAGTAGGGGGAAAAAAAAGAAGTTTTGCTTCCTCACCTTTCTTGCACTTCATGAAGAAACTTGTCATTTTTATTAATTGGCTCTTAATACTGGTTTAAAATTCTTAAGCTAGAACTTATCCTAATAGATATAAGTGTTTCATATATGCAGTATCCTTGTAAGAGCCTGACTGCCTTGTTTTACAATGAGTTGTGGTACTAGAAAGTTTGTCTTAAAAGCAGGTCAGAAGGGGTAAATTTAATCACTGAACAACTGTGAAGGAAGGCTTATCTATAGATGAAACCTTTATGAGAAAAAGTATAGTTTTAGATTGTGGGATAATTACTTGTCTACCATGAAATGTAATGTAAAGGCACGACAACAGAGTTCTTACTGCTCTAGCAGCACAAGGTATGACAGTTTACAGATTTCAGGACTCCAGGTGATGCGTTTTATGTATCTTTACATTTCTGAAGTTCCAGTTATGTTTCTGGTATAGAAGAGCTTGTGAAAAGGCTGGTTGGGTTTTTAAAAAAAACAAATTTATATATGTATATATATAAAGAAAGAACAAGATGTTTTCAAAGTCAGTTGACCATTGAGCTGCTCAGTACTGAACAGCTAAAGTTGTCTTTTTTTGGAAAGTGGCATGCGGAAGAAGGTTTGTATTGGCATCCACAGCGTTTCTGAATTATGTCACAGCTTTATTTAACTGTGCCGATGTAAAACTGCACATTAACAAGGTGCAGAATTTGTTTCCGACTGTGTCGGGGGGCGCATTCTCCTGCGAGTACATTGTCAGTGCTCACTGTGCACTGTCACCTGTAAGTCACAGGTGGCCTTGGGCCTGGCTTTGTGAGCAGGGTGTCCGCTGGCTGTTGGTGACTGACGGGAGCATTTTCCCTAGCTCTGCCTTCCATTAAAAGTTGGGGAAGAAGAGCTGAAAACCCTGTTCTCTGTGAGGCCAGTTCACGTGCAATATAGCTCTGCTTAGCTCTACCGCAAGTGTTTTGAAAGCCAACAAATTCTGGTCACGCAGGAAAAAAAACCTGTGTTTTTCTTACCTTGTTTCTTGGGCCAAAAGAATAAAGATAAGTGCTCTGTCTTTTTAAATTCTTACGTGGCTGGTGCTTCATATCACTTCCTGATGGTTTTAAGCAACTCACCGTGTGCTGTGTTTAATTCAGTTCCAACCAATGTATTTTTACGGAATTGGCATGAGGCTTTGAGCTTTATGGGCAATGGCAGAAATTAATAATATTGATGGTATGATGCAGTTAGGCTGAGCAAGTTGTAGATAAGCCTGACTTTATAGCCTTAATGTAGGCTATACAGCCAGGTCACTTGGGGGATGAAAGTGATCTTGAGATCACTCTTTTTCTCCTTATCTAAACTAATGCAAGTGATTTATTTACTTGGTAGTAAAGATTTAGAATATATTCTGCCAGTTCTTTTATGTGCAATTTTTCTTACACACCTGGCACAAAAAAGGGATTTCTTTTAATGCCTGAGTATTAAAATATATTAAAGATTATACAGAATGCACTTTGGAAAGTTGCATTTCTGGTTTTACTCCTTGGTTCTAATCTTAATTCTCCTTTCCTTTGAGAGGTCACTGTAGAGAGTAATTGTATTTCTGTAATTTGGTTGAAGGGATGAATAGTTTGAGAAACTGTTATCTGATCACTGTATCATTTTCTTCTAGACTAGAAAAATTGTCATATCTTCACACCTAATAACTGCATGATTTTGCTTAGTTTAAGCTGCTTCTGTCATTCTTAGAAATTAGCCTGGCAGAAGTTCATACAAGAAATCCATTTTTTGGGGTATTTAATTCTCATCTCATCTATTTTTCTGCCTCTCTTGAAGCACCTGGAGTGTTTTGTTGGGAGCCTTCAGGAACACGCTAGAGGCTGTACTAAGGCAGTGAATCTTTTCTTTTTTTTTCCCCCTTCTCTTAGCATTTCAGGATGGCAATACAGTGAGACATTTGTAAACCTCTGCTTAAGCGTGGGTAAGGTGGCATTGTTTGACAGTGTTGGGATAGTTCAAGTGAAACGGCGTTCCGGTTGATGCCGTCTGACTGAGATTTCCCTTCGGTGCTGGGTACGGATTGACTGAAATTTGCAGGTAGTTAGAAACAACCTGCTTCATCCAGCTGTAAGCTTAAATTGTGCACAGAATAAAAAGAATGCTCGCTAGATGTTACTTCATTCCAAGACCAGCTTTTTCATATCCTTTAACAAGGATATGAAAACCTGGAAGCTGATGTGCTTTTTCTCAAGGAATTGGTACATTTTGGTTGTGTGTTTGCATAAGGGAAAGGGGAGATAGCTGAAGACAGCTTCTGACTACATGCAAGTATATGAAGTCATCTGCCCTAGGAGTTCATGGTTTTTTTTTTTCCTGTTAAATTCAGCACCAGTTTGAATTTGGATGAATGTTACCTTAAACTAATGCGGTTCACTCACATCCTATGGGTGACACTTCAAGATATCATCTGGTGACGCTTCAAGGCATCATGTTTCACATACCTGGAGATAGTCCCTTGAACAAGCTACCCTGTGTCATTTAAAAAGAAAAAAAAAAGTGTTGGAGGAGCCTTCTGTTGGCTATGTTTGGTTTAAAAAGATGATTTAATTTCATTTGCATACATCACAGAAGGACTGAATCTGGAAAAATGGCTTTAACTAGAAAGGAGTACTTGACTAGAAAGGTTTATAATATGCCCAGAAGCATATTAAACAAATTTGTTTCCTCAGTCTCTTTATCTACAAAGTTTATCTGGGAGCTAGAGTTACGAGAATTCAATTTTATTCAGAGGATGATGGAAAACTAATGGAATATTTTGGTGAAGGCTCTTTTAAGAATATGCAAAAGGTATGCAGTGCGGGTCCGAAGAATACAGGGTAAAATAGTATTTCACTACTGGTGAAAGCAAATAGTGGTGTTGAAAGTGGTTTTAGTTAAGAAATCGTTTAAATTTTAGGTGGGTTTGGAGAGAAGAAAGAGTATGGGGTTTTTATGTAGCCTATATTTTTGAGGACAAAAGAAAGAGTGGTATGTGAATGCCTGTTTTTGTCATTAGTAACGTTCTTTGTACCTTTACCTGTGAAACATTTTTGAATTCCAGTCCTTTGTTAAACCTGGTTATTCTTCGATATGGCATGAGGGGATTTTTTGAGACATGCACACCGAATTCAAAACACTAAAAATTTAAAGTATGTCTCGGAGGACGACGGGTTTTGGTATGGCTTCTATCAACCACCCAGAATTAATTCTGTATATCCTGCTGAGGGACAGAAATCCTTCGGCCCCCTTAATGTGGCTGTGCCCGCTGGAAAGGTGGGCACCATCTCCACGTCTCTTGCCCACAGCCCCTCTGCCGTCTACTGACTCATCTGCTTTTTTGAGCTCTAAGGCACTTCAGTTAACTTAAACTAGACTTTTTTTAGGCTGGTTTTGAGCTATCTTAGATCACATTGACCAAAACGGGTTAGGGAGCAGTTGCCTGAAGACGTCAGCGATGGATGTGTTGGAAGCACAATTTTCAGGCCTTTTCCTCAAAAAGGGGAAGATGCGTGTTGTCACAAAGTGAGGGGGCACCTTGAAGCAAACTCCCAAGACTGCTCTGTGTCAGAGAGTTCCAGAAAATGAAAGTTTCCAGTTACATATGTGCAAACTGGAGATTTCATGGACCTGCGTGTCATGCGCCAAACTTCTGACTCGCACGTCTGGGAAGTGGTTGGAATATGGAAGAGAACCTGAAGTGTCCTGGGGGAGGATCTGTGGCTGAGAGAGTCTCAGCCCCTAAAGCCTGGCATGCAAATCCCCTCCACGTTGGAGATGGTCTTTAGGGACAAACATCAAACAGATAAAATGTGTGTACAGCTTTGTACTTACTTGTTTGTCCTTGAGTTAATTTTGGGCGCAAAACCCATACGTCACCAGGGTCTGAGGCCGAGCACCTTGAAGGCACCTTTGCCAGGGCAGGTTACTTTCCGGGAAGGGAGGCAGGAGTTGAGCGGCTGAAAATCTTTGGTACAAAGTCAAATTTCTGAGCTGTGTTGACAGTGTTCCTTCCCCTCGCTCTCAGCAGGAGGAATGGTGCTGGGTACCAGATTTATTTACATCACGTGTACTGGAAAAATTTTGTTTTGCTCTCACCAACAATGAAAGAATCTGTAGTATTTCCATTAGATAAGAGTGGAAAGCGATGAAAGAAAAACTGGGGAAACAAGTAGTAAATGTATTTAAAATGCAGTTGGCTGGCTTCTGTTCAGTCTAAAACCTGCGGCCTGGAAGAGCCGTAGTGGCAGTTAAATACTGAGAAGGTTATAAGTTCATTCTTCATCTGGCAAATATTTCAAATTTATTACTGTGCCCAGAGCCCCTGGGATTTCTGCAAATACTGTGACGCGGGTTAGATCACTGCATGAGCTTCCTGTCGCCTGGCTTGGTACTTAGAGTGTAGATAATGCCTTCAGAGGGAGTTTTCTCTTTCGGTTGAAATATTTACTGCAGTTAATACTGAACCAGAAAACAATAAACAAAAAAAAATTTCCATTTAGATTTTTCTTACAAAATTGATATGGCAGGTCTGAAGTCTGTAAAATAAATGAATCCCTGCATTTGTGTGAGAAGAGTCAGAATGGCTCCTTTTTTTTTTTTCTGTCTGCGTTGCTACCTTTGTATGGTTTTTGGAACTGCAGAAGGTTGGCTCTTGAGTCATCTAGGACAGCAGTCAGCATCTGATAGAATATCTTAAATATTACGCATTAAATGCTTTGCTCTGTTAATGTACTAAAATTAAAGGGAAGGTTTTTCTTGGGTATTTCTAGTGATAAGTTAGGGGCTGCGCATGACAATAGGCTGATCACTACCTTATTTGTGCTGCCAGAACAAATTGTGTGGGGGGAAAAAAACAAATACAGAAGAGGTGTTTTGAAAGGTTTATCAATTTTGTGCATTGAAAGGAAATGCTGGCAATATTTTCAGTACAGGTGAGAAGCCATATGCTAATGGAAGAGCCTTAAAAAACCACATAGATTGCAGTGTTGGTCCTCCAGTGTAAGACGACTGGTGTTTTGTGTGCTTTCTGTGCTGGAGAGTAATTTGGATAATAAAAGAAAGCTAGATAAAGTCTATATTTTTCCTAGTGGATAGATTTTCAATTAATAGTCATTGGCACAAATGTGATTTAAAAAGATGCTCCTGGAATAAGGCTTGGCGCACCCAGACGAGGAAAGAAACTTGTTTTTCACGAAGCTGTGAAAGCCTGCGCAGGTAGAGTTTCTGTGAAGCAATCTGTGAGCTTTGTAGTTGCTGTTGGAATAACAGGTGTTTCTAGTATGGAAAGCACTTTGGTTGTTGATGGCAGGTAGTTATTTCAAGTTTTTGTATTTGAAGATCTCAGCGTAAAAACTAGTTGTGATTATGCTCCTATTATTATATGATCTTGTTCTCTTTTTTATTTATGGGTTTAATTAGTGTTGTTTTTACTTAGGAATGATGTAGTCTAAAGCTATTGACGAGGCTTTAAAAATAGTTTGAAAAATGGCTCCTCTTTATACTATTATCGAGAAATGGGACTTTGGTCAAAGAGCTCCCCTCCCATCATGAAAATAAGGTGAAAATATACCAGGATGTGTGTGGTAAGTCAAAACGTGTCAAAAGCCCTTTCCCAGTAGCTTTATTTTAAATGTTTTTTAAACATCTCAAAATGTTAAATAGGAAGTGTTTCTAAACTCACTGCAAGGGAAAGAGGCCTTTGCATCGTTACAATCGGTCATCAGTCACAGTCGCTGCCTTTCCCGTGGAAGGTGCAAAGGGGGAGCGTTCAGGCCTGTCTGTTTGGTGTCCTCTGCTTGCACAAGGAGCGGTTTCATTCGGTTTTATTTACTAACCAGCCTGAGTTAAAGTCGTTAAGGCTTTCTTTAAAATCAGCACAAAACAGTGGTAGAGGAGGAGCCTTAACATAAAGAATCTCAGACTTGTCCTCCAGTTCATCTGTGGCGGGTGCGTTGGTAAATGAGAATGCCGTCCTTCTCAAGAAATTATGCATGTTGGAAAAGCACCTTGAATCCTGTAGGAACAGAATAATATGTCTGGGTAACTCTTATCCTTGCATTAAGCTTTCCTTATTATTTGAAACAATTGCAGGGGAGAAATTTGAACCAACACTGAAAATTGCTAAAACCTTTCTCATACCTTCTAGATTATCGATTTCTGTTTCTAATTAAGCTCAGTGCTGTATCTTGATAATGGGCTGCACTTCAATTATAGATTCAGAAGATACTGCACTAAACCTGGTGCTGTGTCAGAGGTTCGTACCTGGGGAAAAAGTATTGTTTTTTCTGGTTATCTCGGAACTACTGTGGTTGGGGGGGGCTGATAACAGTCGAGAGCATACCTCAGCTTTGTACACATTATTTCTTTCCCTTGAAACTGTAATGTGACTTCCACTAATGATTTTTGTTCTCTAGTGGTGCAAAAGAAACGTAGTACATGGGAGGATTCCGGTGTGGAGAAGGTGTTTAAGCTGAACTCGCTGCCATTTTGGTCAGTACTGTTGTACTGCACTGTCTTCATCTGAAAAGACTTTCTAATAGTCCATGCTGCTGCTCTCCAGTGTAGTTTAATGTTTATGGAGTTGTGTAGTTTCTGTATTCAGCTGAGTGTGAATAGAGACACTTTTTGAGTAATTTTTGTCTCTGTCACATTTGTGTTTGAAGATAATGTTACTAGTGAAAAAGTTACAAACAAATATTTGGAAACATACATGGAATGGGGAGAAAGGAGACACTAAAATTATTTTAAGACTATGTCACTTGCTCAGACTTTACCTGGAGACCAAAAATGCTCATCTACATGAGATGCTTAATTTATAATACTAAACGTAAACTTGCACAAATGTAAATTGTTCTTTGCATCATGCAAAACATCACACTTGTGTTTAAAGGCACTATGACCTGATTGCTCTTGCCCACTGCTAATATGCAGGACTTGTGCTCAGCAGACACTCTGCTTGTAGCTGCTCAGTTTCTACATCTTGCTCTGTAGATGGTGAACCGTTGGGAATTTTTTTGGTAAATTTTTCCTTCTGAGAACAGGAGGAGCATTGTCCAGTCCTTGCCACATTTTAGAAGCATAGGACAGCAAAGTTCATTGAGAAAAGCTTGCTGTGATTCTTAATAAGGGCACAAAAATTTGTTTTCTCTAATCGTATTTCCAAAAATCATGAATGAGCTCCTGACGTTTTGAAGGAGGATTCCCTTGTAGGAGTGCAAGTGTTTAAAATTCGGCGGTGGCGTTGCAGAACAAGGAACACGGAGTGTTGTAACAAGGAGCACTGGGGAGCCTTCGCAAGCAGCGATCTCTGCCTTGCCGCTCACTCCTGTGTTTCAGCATTCCAAGGGGGCGAGCGCTCGGTGAAGCGTAGGGCTGGGATGGTTTTGGGGCCTTCCCTAGCGTCAGGGTTGCACAGAGGCAGCTGCCGTCCATGCCTTGTGCCGCGTGTGGGAGCAGAGCCCGGCTCCGGCGGTCAGGGCACGTCCAGGGTGGCTGGGGAAACCTGAGAGCAAAGGTGCGGGCTGTGTGTGCCCCGTAGAGGCGCGTCCCCTCTGGTGCCATCCGTCCACAGGTCTGTGAGGTGCTGTGGAGGCTTCCCAGCCTAGGCACGCATTACACTGATGGGTGTTTTTTGGTTTAAACTGTGCCACAGAGGTTTGAGTGTGGTATGTTTAGCTATCAGAGCATGACACCCACCCACCCACCTACCAGCCAGGATGAGGAACTGGGCGTTACCGTGTCTCTGAAGCTCCTGGTGCAGGATGTGAAAGGCTACGTTTGGGAACCTGAAATGGGTCCCACGCTTTGATCGTGCTGTGGCTGGGAATGTCACGCCCCTGCTGCATCCAGAAACATCAGCTCACAGCATGTGCTCTTCCCGGCGGCGCTGACTTCCCCCTAACCGGCAGGAAGGACCAGGCATGTGGCAGCCCTCTGGGTTTGGACACCTTCCTGGGGACAAGCTCTCTGGAGCCACCCAGCAGTGCAGCGCAGGGGGAGCCATAGTGGTCTGTAGATAATACTAGTTCTGTGAGGTAGCCTTTTTCTTTTCAAAGAGTATCTTTGTTGAGTACCTGACAATCATTAACCGTGAGGTTTTCCTGTGTGAAACATCTGTAATTCACTAGGCGCTTCAATTATATTTGGAAAAAATTTCTTTGTGTTATGTGGGTGTTGCATAGTTGTCAAACAGATTTTTGTGGCATGGAAAAAATTGCAAAACAGCCCCAAACGGTTCAGTGTTAATGAGGACAAAGATTAGATCCTTTTGGCTAAGTGCTCATAACTGAATTGCAAGTGGATGGGAGGTAATGCCTCCAGAACTGCCCATGCAAGCAAGATGATCTTCACTTGGAATTTAAAAAAAGCTTTGTGATTTATTTTTATATATATATAAAAAAATACCATTAAGAAAGACAAAACCAAATTATCAGTAACCCGTACAATTCACACAAATGGTTTTCCTTGTAAATGTTCTTGAGTAATCCTTGGGGATAATGAAAACGTTACTAAATTAAGCAGCAGTGTCTTAAGTATCTACAATGTAGAAACTGATATTGAACTAAGGGAATTGTAAAAGCTGGTTTCTCTTTCAGCTAGAATTTCTAATAAATTAAGATCATATTAACGGGGGTTTGAACCAGCTGCTGCTTTATGGAAAGAAATACTTTTTCCCCAGAATGAGTTTTGGAAAAAAAAAAACCCTAAGGTTGCTGTCAATACCTTTGGCTTAGACAATCAATTACAGAAAACGTACGCTTTTGTCTGAGTTTCATATTTAGATGGATCTGTCTAGTTACCAAACTAAAAGTGTACTTTTCAGTTTGGAGCAGGATTGACCTGACCCAGGATCCCTGCCTTCTGAAGTCACTTACGTGCTGATGAAGTATGTAACGAGGTGTGTGCCGCAGTCCAGGGCGTTCAGTCATGCCTTAGTCACTCCTCGGCTCCCTTTCCCAGGTTTGCATTCGTTACATGGCTTTCTTGCACTAAAACGCCCATCTGAAATAACACTGTTGGGAGGACTCTGTAATTTTGGGAAGACATGCAGTGAAGCCTGCCTTCTCTATTTTGTATACCTAGTTTCAGCTTGTTTCTGGATGATGTGTTTTCCTTCAGATGGTATGGAACAAAAGCTCTGATTCCATGAGTTTTGTCATACCGTGTATGTCATGCATGAATATACATGGTGCACTATATGAAGCACACCATAATTCCTTGTGAATTAGGCAGGAGGAATAATTAACCCTGGCCAGGAAGTTCATCCTCTGCAGAACTGACCTGGGGTTACCGATGATGCGTGGTTTTCCTACAGTGGTGAAAAGGGTAAGCCAGCCGGGAAGCCCAGCTGGTTCGTTATTCCGAAGGCTCTTGAATACTTCTTAAGGACTGAAGGATGTAGTAGGTAGAATCATAAACTAGAGATAGACTATAGGGGTTTTATTATTGCTCTTATCCCCTATCAAAAAGTGATGATAGTTAGAATTTGGATTTAAAAAATAAAAGCCAAAAGATTCAGTAGTAATTTTTAAGTTGCATGTGCCAAAGAATTCCAAGAAATTTGAATGTGTGAACTGAGAAGCTCATTAAAATGCCTTCTTCCTCTAAGTGAGAACTCTTTTTATAGAAATTGTGCCCTAAATGACAAGTATTTTTCTCTATATATCAGGGTCATCCTTCCATGTTTAATTGGTTGAATCAAGCTTTAAGTTTGATTCTTGGATTTGTGGGTTTTAAGTTTTTTTCCATTTCAACAGAGACTTTTGCGCTGTTTTTGCACCACCAAATTTTGTGATGAAATCTGAGGGGGGCATTAAAGTGGAAATGCTGAAGAACACCATGCATTACTTCAGTCTCGAGAGAGAGACCATGCCATAAAAGTATACATATACTTTCTTTCAAATTAAATTTTTATGATAGTTAAGCAGACTCTCATACCACTGGATAACTTATTTCTCTAATGGGAGCTAGACTATCGCAGTTACTAGATGTCTCGTTATAAAAACTGTAGTCCTTGGCAGGAAAGTTTATCCCAAAGTTACAAAGATGAAACAATTCAGAGATTTGTTGTAAGGAGGCGGGCTCTTATCTGTGGTGACTTATTCCCTATGCAGTCTTGCAGTTAATTACTTCTCTTCATGATGAGAATAATTTAAAAGAAAAACAGCATGCAGTTTGATTCCTCGAGTAAACACAGTTTCGTTAGTTACAGTGTCAATTTAAGTTAAATGTATTGTTCTGGAGTAGATGTGAAGACCTGAGGCAGGTGTGATTGGCGTAATAAAGTTGTGATGTGTTCATCTGTGGCACCTGGGACGTTCTCCCTTCAGAAAGGTGCTGGAAGGACCTGTAACAAAATGTGAACAGGATCCCAGATGTTAGAAGGAAGCAGGCTAGTTAATGGTTAGTAAATGGCAGAAGGATATTTTTGTATTCAATATTTTTTTCCTGATTTCTGGCAGCTCTGCTGGTCTTGTTTATTTTCAAGTGCCGACTCAAAGTTTTCTTCTGTGGTCTTTCTTTTTTGAATTCTTAAGAGGTTAGGTGTAGGATGTAAATTACTGTACTGTATGGTAATTCAGAGCACCAGTGTGCTCTGGAAGCGGCATTCCGCAGCATCTGACGCGCATCAGATGGTTTTAGTTTCAGTGAAGTATTTTGTTCTGTAAACACAAGTTAAGTACAAAGGTTTTCTTGTGTTCATCATAAGTTACAATGCTTGAAAGGCCCAACATAAACCTCCAGGATCGTGACGGTAACCTCAGTGTCACTGGGAAGTTAATACAGAGAACGTAGCCTTGCATAGTTCTCTTTCTAAAAAAAGAAATGCGTTGCCTGCAGTGGTGGTAGCCACAAAAGATGCAAAATCTTCCCCCTAAGTGCTTTTCATCAGTAAAGACCTGGATCTATAAAGACAAGGAGCTGTTCGCTTAAGTAGAAAAATATATTTTTTGCATAGGGATGTCACAGAGCAGCATTGTACTGGAAGGAGATAGCAAAGTTTTAGCAGCCTTCAAAAATAATCACATTTCATGCTCTATAAGTCATCAAGCTCAATGGTATATTGGAGTTCAACTTCAAATTAATTTTCTCTGTTTATTCTGATGGAATATCTCCTACGAAATGGATGCTGCACTTCATGTTTCCGAGTCTGCGTACTGTGTTTAGAGAAGCTGAAGGCAGCTTCGTGCATAGCGATGAAGCTGAGGGGCTAGAAGTGCAATTTAAAATATGTCAGTCTACTGTAATGAAATCTCTTTTGAGATGAGTTTAGCAGTTCATGGCTTCCGAGAGCAGAGTCAATGCTGTTACGCATACACTTTAGTAAGTTCAAATGTTTTACTATAAGCTACATGTGACGCTTTGGGGAGAATTTTTAAAATATAATTTTGCCATTCCTATCCCCTTTGGGCAAATAATTTTTCTTCAGCTTTTCCAGTACATGTATAATTAATAACTTTGTTTACTGACAATGTCAACAGTAACATAGCTCTGATTTATAGTATTTATCTTTCGCCTGTTTGCTTCCTTTCTAGTGCATGATGAAATGCTACACAGACACAATAAACCCTATTTTAGAAAGGTGGTTCTAGTCAGAAGGTGATAAAAAAATAGAGTGTATGAGCACTGTCCTATTACGTTCTCTTTAACCCAGAAAAAACATAAGGCCCAAATCCTTGTGCTTTAAATAATTAGTTTAAACTTTCTTCCGGACTGCTGTCGAAGATTTTGCATGGAGTGGGAAGGGAAAATAACCACCGGAGGCTTTTTGGAGATGAAAAAGGAGGTTTTGTTGTTTAAGATCAGGCGTCTGAGGTTTGGTGAGCTACAGTGTATCTATCCTTGGCGCTAGCTGTAGGTTTCCTTCCAGCCATATACTTAATCTGAACATTGCATGGTTATTGCTCTGCTAATTTGCTTAAATTATCATTAGTGTGATTAACTATTACAGGAGTGATTTTTCCCTGGTACTTCTTTTGATTAGGACTGGAATAGTATAGGGATCAGCTCAGAGGATTACAAGCAAGAGAACTGAGGATTTAAACAATTAACCTATTAATGTTTGTAGAATTTAGCTGGATTGGAAGCAAGTGCTGTAGAATACTTGCGCCACGATTTCCCACGGCATTCTCCTGGAGAAACCGGCTGCTCACAGCTTGCTTGGGTGTATTCATCACTGGGTCAAAAACTGGTGGGAAGGCCGGGCCCAAAGAGTGGTGGTGGATGGAGTTCAGTCCTGGTGGTGCCAGTCACGAGTGGTGTCCCCAGGGGTCGGTGTCGGGGCCGGGTCTCTTTAATGTCTTTGTCAACGACCTGGACGAGGGGATCGAGTGCTCCCTCAGTAGGTTTGCAGAGGACACCAAGCTGGGCAGGAGTGTTGATCTACTGGAGGGCAGGACGGCCCTGCAGAGGGATCTGGACAGGCCGGAATGATGGGCCGAGGCCAATGGTGTGAGGTTCAACAAGGCCAAGTGCCGGGTCCTGTCACAACAGCCCCATGGATGCTCCAGGCTTGGGGCAGAGTGGCTGGAAAGCTGCCCGGTGGGAAAGGACGAGGGGTTGTTGGTTGACAGTCAGCTGAACATGAGCCAGCGTGTGCGCAGGTGGCCAAGAAGGCCAACAGCGTCCTGGCCTGTATCAGCAACAGTGTGGCCAGCAGGACTGGGGCTGGGACAGTCCCCCTGGACTGGGCACTGGTGAGGCCCCACCTCAAATATTGTGTTCGTTTTTGGGCCCCTTACTCCAAGAAGGACATGGAGGGGCTGGAGCGTGTCCAGAGAAGGGCAGCGGAGCTGGGGAGGGGTCTGGAGCACAAGTCTCCTGAGGAGCAGCTGAGGGAACTGGGGATGTTCCTCCTGGAGAAGAGGAGGCTGAGGGGAGACATTCTTGCTCTCCGCAGCTGCCTGAGGGGAGGCAGGGTAGCCAGGGAAGTCAGTCTCTTCTCCCAAGTAACAAGCGATAGGACAAGAGGAAACAGCCTCAAGTTGCACCAGGGAAGGTTTAGATTGGATATTGGGAACAATTTCTTCACCAGAAGGGTTGTCAAGCACTGGCAGAGGCTGCCCAGGGCAGTGGTGGAGTCACCATCCCTGGAGGTATTTCACCCCTGGGCAAACGTGGTGCTGAGGGACACGGGTTATGGCTGGGTTGGACAGTGTTGTGTTCATGGTTGGACTCCATGATCTTAAACGTCCCTTCCAGCCGAGGGGGTTTTATGAATACAAGGAATAAAGCTTTTATGAAGCCTCTTGAGTGGTTTCCCTTGACTTTTTTCTCTGTGTTACTGTTGGTAAAGCTCTGCTCATCATAGAAATCACACAGTAACAATGAAATCAGTTGTTTGAGTACTTGGGCAAAATATTGTGACTGCACATTTGTGACTGCTGGTTCTTGTGCAGAACTTAGACTTGGTTTCTATAGAAAGGGTTAGAAAATGTTACGTGTGAAGGGGAATAGTTTTAACTTTTTTTCCTAGAATAGCTCAGATATGTAAAACATTATCTGAAAGAGCGCGTTCTTCCCTTTTTATTAAAATAGTGATCCATTGGTGTATCACCTTACAAAAAATACTAAAGGTTGTAAGATATTAATTTGAATTATACACCAGCTTTTCTCTAAGGAGATTCTAGTGCTTTGCTTATGTTAAAGTGGTCGCTATTGGTTGAAATATGAGTAACTGAGACTCTTTTTTCTTCCTAGTCTATTAACAGTTACTAGTTTGTATCAGTATTGAGTGAATGCTCCACAGTCAAATATTGCTGTTTGTTAGGAAGAATTATTTTCTAAAATATGGCAAACTTACAAAATTTCTTTGGGTTTGAGCTATGCTCCTTCTCCACAATCTCTGTCTTGATTTGTCTGCCTTAAGGAACCCAGAACTGGGGTTTTAGGACTTTATTTACAAAAAAACTGGTCTTTATTTACAAAAAAAAGAACTTGAGTGAGGGATGTGCTTTCCTGAGTTCCAGTTGCTTCCTGCAAGCTGCTGTTAACTGGAAAGCCGTGACTCTTGTACTGGGTAGTGTTTCCAGATAAGCAAACAGTAAAGGTAAAAGTCTGGCAAATTTATAACTGTGCTCTGAAATCGTTCTGCTTTGCTTCTGTGTTTGGGGTTTTTTGTCCTTCGACTGCAGAAGGAGAGGCAGGGACTTAGTTATTTTGGGGTACGTAGAAACCAAAGAGGAACGGAGAGGCCTGGTGCAAGGCGTGCCCACGGCTGAGCCAGCCCCTGCCAGGGGGAGAGCCCTGTCCCGCACTGCGAGGCTTCTCCCTCCTCACTCCAGCTGCCGGCTGGAGACGGCTCCTGCGGTGTGGTGAGAGACATCCCAGAGTCCAGCTTCAGTAACTCCAGACAGCTGAAACATTAATCAGTAGATGTGCTTTTGTGCAACTAATCCTACAGTTTACAAAGATTGCATGAAGTTTATTTTATATCTTTACATGTTGAAGCTGTTAGGATCCAAATTTTTTATTTTTATTTTTTAAAGGGAAATCAGAACGTAACATTTTGGTACCACACGTTGTCATAGTGGTGTGGTGTTTTGGTTCAGCCATAGAGAAGTTGAAAGAGATTCTAAATCCATCCTGTCTCGAACTCAACTCCTATTTAAATTTGTAAGACTTTGGATCTGTCATCACGGTGGAATGTGTGGTGAGGTTTGCCGTGGCGGCTCAGATACAATGCGAAGTGTCCCAGATGCGACGGAGGCCGTTCCCTTCAGTCACAACCTGTGCTTTAGGAGTGCCGTTCCGTAATGCCACTGGAGGAGCTCTCCGGGGGCGCTCCCTTGGTGAAATACCCACTGATCGAGGCACCGTCATCCTTACCTTGCCCAGCTGACACTTCCTGCAGTGTTGTGGATATGTGTTAAACCTCCTGCTGCGAGACGTGCCACTACGGGGCCTGATGCCTGGGATGGCCTCCCCTGTGCTTCGGGGGAGAGGCCTGTGGCTGGCACGGGACCAGGAGCAGGGAGAGTAAGTGGTGGAGCAGCCCGTGGGACGGACAGGCATGGAGGCTTCTGGGTGCTGTCTCTGGGGGCTGAACGCTGTCAGGATGGGAGGATGGCTGGTGCGTTTAAAGTCCTCTTATTTGAGTCCTCGCACTCAAAGAGTTGCTGTCAACAGCTCGATGTCCAAGTGGTGAGCAGTAACGAGTGGCGTTCCTCAGGTGTCACTACTGGGACCGGTGCTATTTAACATCTCGGTTGGTGACATGGATGTTGGGACTGAGTGCACCATCGGCAAGTTTGCTAATGACACCAAGCTATACGGAGCAGTCGACACGTGGAGGGGAGGGATGCCATCCAGAGGGACCTGGAGAGCTGGGCCCGTGCCAACCTTATGAAGTCCAACAAGGCCAAGTGCAAGGTCCTGCATGTGGGTTGGGGCAATCCCATGTACAAATCCAGGCTGGAAGGAGAATGGCTGGAGAGTAGCCTTGAGGAGAAAAACCTGGGGGTGTTGGTGGATGAGAAGCTCACCATGACCCGGCACCATGCGCTGCCAGCCCGGAAAGCCTCTCGCATCCCAGGCTGCATCCCTAGCAGCATGGGCAGCAGGGCGAGGGAGGGGATTTTTCCGTTCTGATCTGCTCAGGGGAGACCCCACCTGGAATGCTGTGTCCAGCTCTGGAGCAGCTGTCAGAAGGACATGGACCTGTTAGAGTGGGTCTGGAGGAGGGCCATGCAGATGCTGGGAGGGCTGGAGCCCCTCTGCTGGGAGGACAGGCTGGAAGAGTTGGGGGTGTCTAGCCTGGAGAAGGGAAGGGAGACCTTAGAGCAGCCTTCCAGTATCTGAAACGGGCCTACAGGAAAGCTGGAGAGGGAGTTTTCACAAGGACCTGTAGTGACAGGAGGAGGGGTGGTGGCTTCAAGCTGGAAGAGGGGAGGTTTAGATGAGATATTGAGAAGAAATTGCTGCCTGTGAGGGTGGTGAGCACCTGGCCGGGGTTGCCCAGAGAAGCTGTGGCTGCCCCATCCCTGGAGGTTCCAGGCCAGGTTGGATGGGGCTTGGAGCAACCTGGTCTGGTGGGAGGTGTCCCTGCCCAGGGCAGGGGGTGGGACTAGATGGTCTTCAAGGTTCCCTTCCAACCCAAAGCTTTCCATGATTTTTACCGAAATACTGTGCACACAAAGGTGTGTGACAGTTTAGTTTTAGTGCATATTTTCGTGAGCGCAGTGAAGGCAGCAGTACAACAGTAGCTACACTAGGGCAGGCGAAAGGCCCTTGTCTTCAGGGTTTTGTTCTGAGCAGTGTCCAAAAGCAGATGGCTGAGAGAATTTAAGTAAAGGGCAAGAATATTTGTTGCTTCCCTTGAGTAATATCTCATTCTCCGGCCGTTTGCAGATTGGGGATTTTCTGAGCTACATGTAGCTTCTACGTTATTCAGCAACCCTGGATAGATTTCTTTTCTATTAGTCCATCTCCTGCTCCTGTCCCCCTTCCCCCCGCCATGTAAACATCTTCTATTTGCAGCATCCCAATGTGCTGGGAGGAACAGCACCTTCTTCTTGTTTGTTTTGAACCAATCTCTGTTAACTTTATTTGATTTTTGTTTTCTTTTCCAAGCTTGCATGGGAAGAGGCTGAAGCAATCTGGCCTTATTTTCCTCCCCCCAATACCAGACATGATTTTTATAAGTCTTTATTGTATCCTTTTCAGTTGTTTCTTTTCAGACTGCAGAGTCTTAGCTTGTTTGCTTGTTCCTTATATGGAGGCTATTATTGAAGAGGATTGTAATTAAGGTTATTTTGGGGATTTGTAAATTAGAAGGGACTTTGATGTGAAGATAGGCCTGCGTTCATTGATCTGGAAATGAAAGCAATTGGATAACTCTTAATTGATGTGTAAAACAAGCCTACAGAATTTGTGTCATTACTAGCCGAAAAAGCATAAACTCTGCATCTCTTTCTTTTTGGACTTGATCAGAAAAAAAAGTATTTTTCCTAGTGGGTGATTACTGTAGGGATACGTGTAGTTCCCGTGGTAGCGAGCTGGTGGAAGTTCAAGTTGTGCTTCGGTAAAGATGAGAGCGGAGCAGTGGATCCAACCAATTATTTTTACTGTTTGCAGACCTAGTTTGTTTTTTTCCCAAGTGATCTGAGGCGATTTGTATTCAGTGAACAAACGGTTTAGTATTTGAAATTATCTTAAAATCTATGCCCTTTTTGGCCTTTGTCAACTTCTTAGTCTCTAGTGCACAAATGCACTGCCCCATTGTGAAGGCTGCACAGGCAAATATTCAAAAATAAGACATTTTAAGGCTAGTTGTCTTTAATTTGTCACCTTGTCCTCTCCCTTGTTACGGGATGAAGTTATGAAAATCCTAAAATATGTGTTTTCCTGCTGTTTCTCCATAGCATCTTACTGCCTCCTGCAGTGCACAAACTTCATAGTACTACTTTATTAAGAAAATATTCAATATTTGATTTTTTTCTTATTCAGAGGATAGTATCATGATTTATTTATTATGTTCAGTTCAAATCCATATTTATTTCTATTTTGTTATTCAGCAGCATGGAATTTGAATCATTCATAAACACTAATGAATGTATTTTTGCACTCTGCTGAAATGAAGTGGTATTGAATCCATTTTAAAAATTGACTGAGACACAGAAAAATTAAGATGAAATGTATCCAGCTGTTTTAGTGCCCAGTGTGAGACACTTAAACATTGATTTTTCAGAATATGCATCTCTTAATATGTCCCTTCAGAGCTGTGATTGGCGTTCCACACTGGAGCAGGGTGAGCGGCTCTGCTGCTCTGGCCGGCCACTGACCCAGACCACAAGGCTGATGGGTCACCGTCTCCTGTCAAAAACTAGATTTGCTTTTTAAATGTCCTCTCCAGTCCCACCAGTGAGGCAGAGACGGGGAAGCATCTGATTTTGTAGGGCCTCGTTAGGGGACTGGTTGTTCCCTTTTCGTGGTGTCTTGGCCGGGGTTGGACGCTTTCATGCTGACCTCCACCACTGGACCAGGGAGGGTAACGGCCACCCTTCTCCTGGCTGCCCGGCCACCAGGGGGCTCTTTGGGCTTGGGGGGGCAGGTGGAATTGGAGGTTTGTCCGTTTGGGACAAACAAAAAGGGAAGGCTGGCCTTTCTGGGCACCTCCAGCCTCTGATGGGGGCAAGACTCCCCCATTTGTTCCAGTGTTCCTCTTCTTTCTCTGATGTCCCAGCCTGTCCCTGACCTTTCTCATATGACACGTTCATCAATGTCTTTTTCTTTCTAGTGTCCTACTAAATGCTACTCTTAGGTTTTGGGTCCCTTCTGTTGCCTGCTCTTTTCTCGCTTGAGCTCTATTACGCTGCCTCTTCAGTCGGTTCTGCCTTTTAACCCTTTTTCCCTTGCCACCTCTTTGTTTTTTCCTGTGTCCATTAGTCCCTTGGCCTTCCTGAGATCTTTAACAAATTGTAGTGCTATCGGCACGCCATGGCTCTCGCCGTCTGTACAGCCGGGCCGTTTCTCTTACCTGTTCTCTCCCTCCATCCGTGTCTCTGTGCCTGAAATTACCCCACGCCTCCCAGCTTTCTCACCCCATCCCGCTGCTCTCCAGGCCCCTCTCCTTCTCTAGGCATCTCTCTTGTGCATCGCTGACAAAATGAGAAATTTAAAACGTTAACAAGTTTTTAAGAAGTCTGATTCTTCCTTCACTGATCAAAAAGATGTGTACGATTGTAAACTTACAGTTCGAGGTTTAGAAAAATGCAATTCAAGGAAGAAAATGTTTGTGGAAAACTTGTCAAATTCACATTTTTGTAAGTTATAAATTTATTAGCAAGGCAGTAGTGTCACTCACTGTAGACGGAGGACTCAGCTTTACCTATCAGAATAATTCAGAAAATAACCAAACCGTTGTCTTAGTGTCTGCTGGAAAGGCTCATCCTTAGCTGCTGTAAGCATTTACTAGCTTTATGGTAACACTGCGGTGTATACAAATGCATTAAGTGTGGTAATCATCTTTAAAAAGTCTTTATACAGTAATAAGTGAATAATGATAAACAATGTGCTTATGCATTTTACTGAGGGCTGAAACTTGTCGGTGGGTGTGTTTGAACTTGTATGTCATGACACGTGCCTGCTACGCTGGTGATTGCTTTTAACATACCTTTCAGGGGAAAGAAATCCCCATATCCAGAATAAATATCCGTAAATGCCAGAAGTAATGGGTTTTATTTCCCACAATGATTGAAGCAGTGCTGCAGGACCTTTTATTAAATAGACTCAGTATAGATGGAGGATCCATGTTAGTGTTTTATTCTAGACAGTGGCATTTTAGAAGAGGTGGGGGGGATCTAAATGGAGTCGCCTCCCGACCTTCTCGTGCGTCTTCGCAGATGAGAAGCGGTGTGATAGGAACTGAAGCTGATGGTTTCTGCTGGAAGTCGCTTTGCGCCGAAAACTGGAAACAAGGGCGTGAAGGCCACAGGCCTCCATCTTGCAGAGGGCTGTCTCTGCTGCCTCTTCACCGTGTGTTCTTTGTGTAGGAAATTAGGGCTCTGGAATCCAATAAAATTTTCATTGCCTTTGGCGCTGCTGTAAGAAGTTTAAATTTTGATGAGCGTTCTTGTTAATTCAGATGTTTCCGTGGTACTTGGAGTAGATTCAGGGTCAAACAGGCTTGATTTCTCCTAGAAGGGCTGGGGAAGGAGGGCTTAGTAAAAGAAATAACGAACTTAACATTTTTGCATTACTGATGCTTAGATTAAAGTTTTTATTTCTAAAAATCATCCTAGATGTTGCTTCAGAGGGTTGCGTTGAATAATAAACAGTAATACTCACTGATATGAGCATTGTGAGTGAGCTCTGTTTTAATCTTATGATTGATAAGCTTTTACGTGTGAGCTGCTTATCTCATTCTAATTTAGAAATCTATTTTGTCTTCTGTTGTTTGTCATGAGCTCTTCCTTAATTGCCAAGTTCACCCCTGATAACAGCATGTTAATCCCAGACTGTGCCTTTGGAAGTTTTCACAGAGGGTGTCCATACACAAAGGGTGGGCTCTATAGGGAAAATAAATCTTTGGTATTTAAAACTAGAAATGGTGGTAGAGTCATTTTACTGCAAGCACTGGAGGGGAGATGACAAGTGCAGAACGTATTGAGGCAAAAACTCCATACCCTCACATAAAAGGAAACAGAAATTAGCACAGCTCAAATAGGAAGGAGGGGAAGAAAAAATGCCAAACTAGTCAGCGTTGGACTGAAACAGGTGCACAAAATGGGAAACGAGCTTTGTGTTGGCAGCAGAACACCAAGCGCTGTGCCACGGAGTTACTGAGCAGACCAGGCAAGGGATTAGCTGTAGCAGGCAGAGCCGTGCGCAATGGAGGGCTGCCACGGTTGCCGCCGCTCCAGTGGGCCTGGGGGACGCGACGTGCCCCTCGCCAGCCCCCCGGGGAGCTCTCGGCACTCACGGCCCCACCTCGGCATGAGCTGTGTGGGGCTGGGTGTCTGCCCAGGGGTCCTTCCCACAGAGTGCTGTCCATCGCATCAGGCCATGCTGGTATCGCCTTTCCCGCAGTCTCTGGTGAAGCTCTCCTACCCGGGGTGATCTGTGGCTGGCGCCAAGGCTCGTTGCATTGGGTTCTTGTTTGCCTTGTCCTCCCGGCTGTGGTTCACCACCCTCAGCCTTTCTGCTCCGCTCACCTCGTGGGCGGAGCGAAGCTGGGACAGCCCTGGGTCACTCCACAGGCGGACCTTGCTGACAGCTGCCAAATGCAGGTTTTGTACGCACACACAATCGTTCATTCGCTTTACACTCAACATCGTTAGTCTACAAATAGTTGACGCTTTCACATGTCTGTTCACTGGTTCTGTGCAAAACAAGTGCAATTTAGGTTAGTGTAAAACAAGCACTTACTAGTGCATCCTAATACTCCAAAGTCTTACGAAAGCAGCTTTTCATTGATCCTTGTACACAGTTCAGCGTTTCATCCATGCAGAGCCTCTCCAGGGAGATTCTGGCTCATCGTCTGCCCTGGCTCCGGGGGCGGGTCATTGCCACGTTCCATCCCTTGATCCATTATGGATGCTGTGGGTCAGCATGCAGTGGCTCTACAGGCACACCTTATGTCCCGCATCCCAAGACACGCTGGAAAGAAAATTCCAGGAGGCAATGTTGTTGCTACAGCTGCTCTTGTGTCTCTGTTGGGCTCTGGTTCCAGTTCACCAACAGGAACTGCCCTTCCAGGCACAGGGCAGTTTGGAATATGGCAATACAGGCTAAAGCAGGTACAAATGACAAATCCCAGGCTCTGAGCAGTGCCAAAAGTGTCACCCCACAGGACAGCCAGGTTCTTTCATTACCAAAGGCTTGCCAATTGCAGAGACGAGTTGATTTTTCAGGGAAAAATACAAAAAATTCTGCAAAGCGACAACAAGAGTGTCTACTGCTATTTATTCTTTTGCCTCATACATTCAGGGTTTACATTGGATTTTCTCCCATAGTCATCTGCACCCCTCGCCTTTGCCAGCTGTGTTGCCATCCCAGTTGCACTGCTTCAGTTTTTGGTGTGCACGTGCACCCACCGCAGTGCTGGTGTGTGCTGTGGCACCAGCAACCGAGCCGCACCTCCCCGGGCCTCTGCTGCCCATTGCAGTGAGGTGGAACCAGGCTCCTTGAGGGAGGCTGCTTTTCGATGGAAAACAGCACCTCTTGTGGCACCACGCAGCGCTCTTCACTCAGAAACTTCCAGGGGGGCTCTCCCAAAAGCTGTCTGTACGCTCTCCTCTGAGTCTCGCCTGTGTTCTTGACCCATTTGTGTCATGGAGGGTGGTGGGGAACCAGCACTAGGCGGTGTAACGCTGTTAAACTCAGTTTATTGAGCAGATGGAGCAATAGGCTGTGCTGGGGGAAGCATTTCATTTGCGCTTTCATGCACGTCCCGTCAACTGAGCCATACCCCAGGTGTCAGCCTAATGAGGGGGAGAAGAATCATAGAATCACTTGGGTTGGAAGAGACCTTCAAGATCATCAAGTCCAACCATAAACCTACACTGCCAAAACCACCCCTAGCCCATGTCCCTCAGCACCACATCTGCCCGTCTTTTAAATACCTCCAGGGACGGCGATTCCACCCCCTCCCTGGGCAGCCTGTTCCAATGCTTGAGAACCCTTTCGGTAAAGAAGTTTTTCCTAATATCCAACCTAAACCTTCCCTGGCACAACTTGAGGCTGTTTCCTCTTGTCCTGTAGCTTGTTCCCTGGGAGAAGAGATTGACCCCCACCTGGCTATAACCTCCTTTCAGGGAGCTGTAGAGAGTGAGAAGGTCTCCCCTCAGCCTTCTCTTCTCCAGTAGGTGAGCCAGGGAAGGGAGTGTGTAGGAGCAGAGTGCCCGAGGGGGAACCATTGCGTGTTGGAGCTGAGCTGCTGCTGACAAACTCAAGACAGAGGGAGAGTTGGGCTTCCCCTGGGCTCTGCTGTGCCCAGTCACCATGTGGATGGTGTTTGGGGTCGCCGGGGTTGGTGGCGAGCGTGTGCGTGGGCACAGCAGTGTCCCAGCCGCAGCCTCTCTGCTTGGTCAGCTGAGCAGCACCATGGTGCCCCATGTTCATCCCTGCCCCGGCACCGGAGCAGCTTCTGCCCAAATGCTGGTGTTTCACGCGGAGCGGAGGAGATGTGATGCAAGATGGTGATACGCCAGATACGTTTGAAATCGTTAACACAGAATCTCTTTCAACTGAGCTTCCAGACTTCCCTTTGAAACCCACGGCGTTAGGGCTGTAGAGCTGATTGTCTTTCCAGGGTGGTGGCGTTGATCATCACCGTCAGCATTCGGTCTTATAACGGGGGGATGCACATCATGCTGAGGAAGCTTACAAAAAACAGAATTAAGAGGCACAGCTAAAAAGGTTAGATACCTGGCAAGGAGCTGTGGGATGTCCACAGCGAATGCCTGACACCTGTCAAAAATTATATTGAAAAACTAAAAAAACACCCCACCTCCCAAACCCCACCACAAATCTAACAGCAAGGTAAAGAAAATTCCTTTTCTCAGATTTATATGCAAGCAAAATAATAAAAAGCTTTATGTCATTTGTTAATAACATAGAAATCTTCTAATAGGTTTTTTTCCAAGCCTGTCAGGGACAGAGAAGGTGTAGGGCCAGCAGATGATGGAATGTAAAGAGAAAGGGGTGAGAAGATGGCCTGAAGCAGAAAAGTGACTTCTTGATAATCCATGTGCTCTGCAAAGCTGCAAGCTTTTTTTCTAATTATTGTTATATTTTATTTTTTTAAATAGAGGGAGCTGGGGGTGGGGGGAGGCATACCTGAAACAGTAGAGCGAGTGCAATGTATTTCAAAACAAATCCATAAAGTGAACAGTAAGAAACCATCAGGAGCAGATGGTATTCACTCAAAATTTCTCAACGAGTTTAAGTGTGAAATCCGGAGTTACCAAGTGTGGTGTGTAACCTATCACTTAAATTGGCTAATCAGACTAAAAAAATATATCAGACTAAAGATACTTGGTCAATGTGGCATCAGGTTTTTTAAAAGCCTTTTGGGGGAAATGTGGGCAACTGTGGATGAATTAACCTGACGTCTGGACCAGTTAAGTTGACAAAAATTATAATGAAAGATAGTGTCGTTAGACATTGGGGAAATATCGTGTATTGAATCTGTTCGGGTATATTTTGCAGGGGGAAAAGCCGCATTTTACTGTTGAGAACCTTTTGAAGAATGTTGCAGGCTCTTCCATTCCCAGAAGGTTTGGGACAGTCCCTCGCACTGAGAGCCGGGAACAATGGTGCTGTGGGGTCAGAGGGAAGGACCTCATATGATAAAAGAGAATAAATACATTTATAGAAAAAGCAGGGCTGACTCTGCGCTGGTCAGCATTTGTGCAAGTGATGTGGAAAAGGGGATTGTAAGGTGAGAAGTAATGTGGCTGTTGCCTGGGGCTGTGAGAATGAATGCTGACTGTGAAGAGCCTCAGAAACACCTGGTTGTGTAAGAAACAATTAAGCAATTAAATGGCAGGTGAAGTGCAATACACTATAAAGTGGGATATGCAGTGAAAGAGAGTTCTGTAAATTTATATAGCGGTGGTCTCGGAACCTCTGGGTTTTGCACGGGCATAAAATATGGAAGTTGTAATATGTAGGTATTTGGAAAATGCAAGATCTTAAAAAACAAACATTAGGAATCGTTTGGAAAGGAATAGGAACATAAACAGAAAAATGGGTATGGCACTGTCTAAATCTGTGATGGCCCTGTATATTGAATGCCGCAAGCAGTTCTTGTTCCCTCCCCTCTTAAATGTAGCAAAGCTCTTAGATGTAGTAAAGCTAAAGAAGGTGTAGAGGATGTAACAAGGATGATCAAAGTCCTGTGGAATGTCGAAAACTCTGCTCTTCTGTAAAATCATAAGTGCCGTGGGGAAAGCAAATAGGAAATGAATGCTTGTTTCTCTTCAGTTGCAAGAACCAAGAGACATCAGGTGGTTGATGGACTCAAAGACATGCAAAAAAAATGGTAAATCTTCTCTGGGAGCGTTGCGTAGATCTTGTTGCTGTCAGCATTAGGGCTGCTGAAGGCTTACCTGGATCCAGAAAGCAGCAAGAGCAGTTTTTTAAAAATCTAACCAGGATGAGCGAATGCAAAGGTATCTCCTCTTTTTCCAGAAATCCCTTGTCCAGTGATTGCAGGATGCTGGGAGAATATCTGGAGACTATTGCTTTTAGGCTTCGTCCTCCTTCTTCCCTTGGTAGCAGCATTTGGCTGCTGCGTGGCACCGTGCAACCTTGGCTGGGCTTTCAGGCTCCTGGATGCGTCCTGCTGATAAGGAACCTTTGTTCCCCAGTTATCGGGTGCAGTTACTGTGCAGGCCCCGCAAAACGGGCGCTACACCCTCAGCAGGTGCTGGTTAGATAAGGGAGTTCCTCTCAGCACTCCTCAGTGTTGCTGAACAGGTTCGCCGACGAGAATGGACCTCGTTTACGCTTGCCTGTGTACAAGTTGGATGAAAGGAAGTGTGGATGATGTTGCAATCTTGCCGAAGGTTTAACGCCAGCGTGCAATTAGTGCGCTGAATTGGGCTGCAACTGCTAAGGTGCCCCACAAGTGAAAAACGGGAAGAAAAGTACTGCTAGTGTGTAGGATGTTTCTGCACCTGGAAAACTTCCCAGACAATTCCACTTGTGGGTATGTGTACGTAAGCTCGGACCGTCTGCAGCCCAAGTCTGTGCACCGAGCTGACAGCTCACGGCTTTTAGCGAGAGTTTTTGCTGAGTGTGTAGAGTCCTGTATATTCAGGTTGCTTTAAAAGACAGTTTTTTGATTTTACTAAAGCTTGTGACTCCCATTTTCATACCAAGCGGAGAGAGAACAATTAATTGTTTAGAGCTTTATCTTTTTTTAGAATAGGGCGAGAATCCAGATGTTACTCTTCTATGGTTCTTCCCCTGCAAGAATGAGAAATATATACACACATGCAATTTTTCTCTATGTTGCAGTAAGTATTTATGTATTAAGCGCTCGTACCTATTTGAGGTGTCCAATTGCACGCTGCTTAATCTTGCCTTTGCTCAAATAACTGAATCCAGGATTTCCATTTTCCTTTTGGAGCCAATTTTCTGAGCCATTGATCATTTTCAGTACTTTCTTGTAAATCAGAGCTCATGTTTTCCTTGAAATGTGGTGCTCAAATAACAGGGCCAGCGGAGGCATTAGTGCATGATGGATGGAAGAGGAGTCTCTGGAGCTGCTGCTTCCACCTCCTGGTGTGAGCAGGGCTTTTCACACCAGGGTGCCGTGGGGAGTCATGTTCTGTTCATGGTCACGTTTGTGATCTCTGATGAAGTCGTCTTTTCTCAGACCTATTTCTCTGAAGTTTATTGCTATTACTTCCTATTCCATGAAGGTACAGTTAATTATTTCTTCCTGACAAAGAAATGCACGTTTATCCAATTATATCCTGACATTTTTATTCTGTCTTCCTAATTGATCAATATAATTTTACTTTATTATTGTTCTGTACTGTTCATCCTTATCTGCATTGTTGGTAGCTGTAATATCGTTGAATGTTGTGGGTTTTTTAGTTTCTGCTTCTGCAAGGTTTATTTAGGGGTTGGCCTCTGAAGAATAGTTCATACAGACATACGCAGTCATTATCTTCCTAGGTAAAAAAAAAAAAAAAAATACCATGTTACTACTGCAGAAACTTTGATCTTCTGACTGCAGCTTCTGTTCCTAAACTGGAACTTGGGGTTTTGCATAATAAAAAATGCTGTGCATGTACTAGTTTACATTTTTATAACCTTTTTGTGTCTTGGTACACTGAATTTTGTTATATTCGTTTGACAGTTTCCTATTCTGTGGATATTTCTCTAAAAAGATTCCTTTTTGTCAGCTTTTGTTTGCTATGCAAATTTTGCAGCTACATATTAAGTGTGTTTTAAGGACATAGCAGCCCTGCTCTGGGGGTGGGAAGACTTTTGACTTGCCTGCGACATAGTTTTGGCTTTTAAATCTGTTTTTTCAGAGTGCTTATCCATATACCTTGGCCATTTTTAAGGAAGAACATTAGAATTCCACATTTCTGTTTAAAGTGTAATTTCCTTTTTTGTGCGTGTGTCAGGATACACTTGAAGAAAACCACCTAATTTGTATAACTCTAGCATAGAATTAAAAGATAATACAAAATTTTGCTGTCAAACACTAATCTGTACATTTTAGCTGTGTTTTGGTGGGAATGGTAGGAGATGAAGAATGTCACACTATTTTGGAGCAGAATCAAAGCTTTGGAAAAACATGTACTTAGAAGGCCAATAGGCTCGTTAACTAGTTTGTAATTACACTCTGATACTACGAAGCAGGAAATGTTTTTGTCAGCTTAGGTGAATGCAAGATGTAACTGAGATGTTTGACAGCTCTTGCTCCCTCCTTAATGGTTTAGTGGTCTAATTTATTCAGAATTTGTTTAATTTCATTGTTTGCCCTGTGATACCTAAACATTTTGCCTTTGTTTTTAACATAGTGGGTCTGCTCTGTGGGTGCTTCCAAGCACTATGATAATACAAATAATTTAAAACATTTTCATCAGTCTGCCCTGTGTATGGTGCCAGCTGGTGGACAGAAATTAGTTGGGTTCAGCTAACGGACCAAGGAAATAGCTATTAGTTTGAATAAAATGCACTCTCTATGTAATGCGGTCTTCTCTGGGGTCAGCGCTGAAAAGCAAACTTACCTCAACTTATCTTATCTGTGGTCTGGTTTGGAGATGGAACTAACCGCTAAAACACCCTCCAGTTTGACAAATTTACAAAAAACGCCGTAAGAGATTTTTAAATCCTGTCCAACACCTTATTAAAATAGAAGAGGTTGTCACTTGACAGGTACGTTTGGAGGTGGTCTTACGTATTGCAGTGATGCCGCTGAATATGTTAATACCCACTCAAGGTGTGACTGGGCAGATTAACAGTGTGATGATTGTGTTACAGAGTTAAAGCCTTCTTAGAAATGAACTTCCATTCGTTAAAATTAAGTTTGACTTTATAAGGATTCTAATAGGATTTGTAACGTACCTGTCCTGGTTCCGGCAGGGACAGGGTTAATATCTGGCACAGCACAGGTATTCCACACCACGTGATGACATTCCCAGTATTTAGGGGGAGCTAGCCGGGGAGGGGGGTTCCCAGTTTGGGAGCAGGCAGGGAAGGTCTGGGTCCGGTCGTGCGGTAGCCCTATTTATACATTCC